>JANSTR010160939.1:0-10041 GCA_025434805.1 Antipathozoanthus remengesaui
GTTAAGACTGGGTCAGGTCAGGTTAGGTTTGAATATAACTAGGTCACGTTAGATTAGGTTAGTTAAGACTGGGTCAGGTCAGGTTAGGTTTGAATATAACTAGGTCACGTTAGATTAGGTTAGTTAAGACTGGGTCAGCTCCGGTCCGGTTCGATCCGGTCCGGTCAGGTCAGGTTAGGTTAGGTTGTGTTGTGTAAAACTAAGTCACGCTAGGTTGGGTTAGTTGATTCTGGGTCATGTCAGGTCAGGTTAGTTTATGTAAAAGTAGGTCACATTAGGTTAGGAAAGTCTGGGTCCGGTCTGGTCAGGTGAGGTCGCCCTGTCATTTTTCTGTGCGCCCTGTCGTTTTGCTCCAGCGCCCTGTCGTTTTTTTGTGATCCTGTACATTATCTCATTGTCTTAATGAAGATTTGAAGTAAAAAACCCAATATTTTGAGGTTTCCACGCAATATTTTCCAAGTTGTTTTTACCAAAATTCGAACGATCGCGATCGCTCGAAAATAATTGCTTTCAGACACTAAATTCCTGAGCAACAATAATCCGTCAGCGGATTTTTTGCTCATATGCAAATTACAGGTCATGAATATTTTAAATGATATGCAAATTATGGCGCCCTGTCGTTTTTTGAAGCTGGCTAGAACACTGTGCATATATAGCAATGGTATGACAAGAGTATGTCATAGGACAATCCAGTTCGGTATTGCAAGTTTGTTTAATTTCCAAGCTTTTGGCAGATGTCTGTTATCCTATTAATCGACTTGTAACACTGCTGCTTGGCCTAGTAGACTTGCCTGCAATGTGTTTAACTTACCCATCTGTACACACAATACAACCGAATATAGGACATTCGTTTGGATAATAAAGTATATTAATTCACTTCAGATTACACTGAATTGAGTTTAGCTCAATTTTACACTCTTTCCATTCATTTTTTATTTTCAACCCTTATCCTTAATGTTCACGGCAACTCCCTGGAGTGCATTCCCCACCCTCCCCCCTCTCTTAATGTCCAATGGACATTAAATGGGACGGAATCGATTTTCCGACTGCCCCTTAGTAAAACATAGAAATGTGATTTACGCAAAGTCAAAGCTCTGTTAGAATGGTCTTTAACTAAAATGTAATGCTGAAGAAAGGTTTGTGTGCTCAGAAAATGAATGCCAATCTGTGGAGTTCCTGGCGCAGAACTCCTGGACCACTTGACTATGTCGAAAATGTTCGCCTTTCCATCCGTGAGATCGCATCTGTCTTATGTTTGGGCACTAGGGTATGGTTTTTGGGCCGATTTGGTCTGAAATAGGGTATAGATTTTGCTGTTTAGTCTGGAAAAAGGTATCGTTTGTAGGAGAATTTTACTGCCTTAAAAAGTTCTCTTTTTATGGGTACCAATGTTGCTATTTTGTCTGATATAGGGTATAGAAAATTATCGTTTTTGGTCTGGAATAGGGTCAGGGTTTGGGGAACTGGGCCGCATACTCCTACCCAGAATTTGGATGAGTCCCCCCCTCCCCCCCCGGGGGGTCTATATATATATATATATATATAACTATGGTGCAGAAGCGCAACAGAGCTTTGAGGAGCTGTATGCATCAATGACCGGCATTTTCGCCAAATATTTTTTTGATTACTTTCCATTCAGTTGTAGGTCAAATCATTTCAGCTTGTGCTTTATAACTGACTTGCAGTCAGGTACGCCCTTAGTTAGTGTTTTTATTACTCGCCATTGTAGCTATAGTTTCTCGATATCTCACCAAATAAGAAAGTCAAATATCCTCCCTGCGGGCTCCTAATCCCTCCATATGTTATATAATTATGTTATATATAGTGTTTTCATTACTCGCCATTGTACTTTTTCGATAACTCGCCAAAGCAGAACTGAAGTCAAATATCTTCACCGGGGGCTTTTAATCCCTCGATATGCTCCACCTGGATTAGCTCTGACAGGTGCATAACCAGCGAAGGGCAGGATTACCTTGATGGAAATCAAATTCGCTTCTAATCAAAACGGCAAAACAATCTGAAATTTCTTCACCATGTAATGTTGTTGTTCCTGATCTGTGACGTCCCATGAAAACGAAGAATAGAAACTGCAGAGCTGCCAACTCTCACGCTTTAGGCGTGAGGGCAGACGATTCTTAGTGCATTCTCACGTGATCTCACGTGAAGGTGATGAAATCTCACAATTTTTTGGAGAAACGAATATAATTTAGTCAATTTATGAGGATTCAAAATTCACCTCCATCCGACATTAAAGTTAAAAATATTTGTTCTCATTTGAATTGTTTGTCGGTCTTTTCTTTCATGCATGTACTGATCAAGCTGCAAGATGTCTGTTCTAATTCACCTGTTGTTTAATTTACGGTATTGTCGCGTGGCGCGAAACGAAACGAATTTCGGCGGGAATTTGATTCAGTGTCATAACAGTTCGAGTTGTGAACTTACTCTAAAAGAGATTTGGTCTTTTTTGTAGACTTTAATTGTATAAAACACAAGGAATTATGAAAAAAGACATTTTATTGAAATCTCATGATTTATACCCAAGTCCGGCTTACGATTTTTTGGTGCCTCTCGCGTTTTTTGTCCCTGCATGAGGGGTTAGCATGTCTGTAACTGCCAAGTTCCTATACTCTAAATCCTGGGCTTTGACGGAAAGAAGTTCGGCAAAACAATGTCGTGAAATAAATACAATTTTGCAAAGGTTTTAGTTTAACGGTAGTCCAATGGGACGAACGTAAGCGCAGTGTTTTCCACCAATTTCAAAGCATTTGTAAACATATAGCGGGGAATGTGGGACGCATACACATTGTGACAACTGGAAGTACATGTATTTAGTTGGTGGACAGACTGAAAAGACTCCCTGGCATGCAGTATGGCTCTAGACCCAAACATTTGACAGTTTCTGCCTTGTCTACGTTTTTCTGACGAAGTGCTTCTAAACATGGAATAAGGGAATATATGCGGAGCCGTGTTTCTGGACCTAACAAAGGCCTTCGACACCGTCGACCATGGGATTTGGCTGACTAAGCTATTATCCATGGGTGTTTCATCCAGTGGCTGGAGTGGTTTCGTTCGTACCTTAGCAACCAGCGGCAGCAGACATCCTGTGGAAATGAACTATCTGAACCCCTGCGCGTCACTCTTGGGGTTCTCCAAGGTAGCATCCTAGGACCGCTGTTGTTCCTAGTATATATCAACGAACTGCCTGTTGCTGTACGTCACTCCCAGGGCCCAGGTCATTATATGCTGACGACACGGTCCTGTATTGTTTCTCTAAACGGACCCACATCAACAAGAGAGAAAGCTAAATGAAGATCTCAGCAACGTTGATGTTTGGCTTAAAGAGAACAGGCTTACATTGAACCTTGGAAAACAAAGTCCATGTTAATTGGAAGTAAGCAGAAACTTGCTAAAATTTCAGAATTGTCTATATCGATATTTAATTGTAGTGTAGATAATGTAGATAATTTAATGTATTTGGGAATTAAGTTGACTTCAAACTTACTTTAGGCATGGTCAGATTACGTAGAATATGTTATATCAAAGGTTAACAAACGACTTGGTCTTTTACGTAGAATTAAGCATGTTTTGCCATTTCAAGCACATCGTCTTTTTTATAATAGCTAGTGTTGTTCTACGAATTTTTGATTACGCGGACCTTGTACGGGGAGACAAAAACAACGCTACCATAACGAATGACTTGGACAGACCACTTTACTCGTCGGCCACGCAAGTCCTTGTTATGCTAAAATGGCTAAACCTGGGGCAGACTATACCATCGCTGTTTATATGTCCATAAATACCTGAATGGTCTCTCGTGCCACTCCATGGAGCTTCCAACACGCGGGGATACAACACCCGAAACAAGGATCCCACGGGTAAAAACCAACTGGGGAAAACAAAGGCTGTCCTATATGCTATATTAGATATTAGAAGTGCAGCCAAGACTGAGGCTTTTAAATTGAAAATGCGCAGTTTTTTTACGCAATTTTTAAATTTTAGCCCTAGTTTTTATTTTATATAATAAATAATTCTTGTATGTAGTTTTAATGATTTACTTTTATAATCTGTAATTTAGGTCCTTTCTGAAAATCATTTTTAGTGAGAAAGTAACCTAACAAAAGATTATTATTATTATTATCATTATTATTATTATTATTATTATTATTATTATTATTATTATTATTATTATTATTATTATTACCTATAGACGAAATCCAACCACTGGACCCATTATTGTTTCAAATTTCAGAGTCACTAGCCAAAGCAAAATGTCAAATACACGCCAATTGTTGCCGAGTCAGTAATTACGACAATGCTGCGCGTTTACCATTTACACCGAACCACATGGGTTGGACGTTTTCTTGGACGTTCGGACAAACGTGGAGTGTCAAAAAATGATAAATGGTGCAGGATTTTCCCAGTAAGACCGACCAAAAAGAGATGGAAAAGAAGAATACCTTCACACGCACTCCACATTTTCCGGAAATTTCCAAACGGAATGGCACGCACCATTGTATTTGTAATTCTAACAGAAATTTCTGGCTCTTCCGTGAAAATGGCAAACACCCAGACTGACTTCGCTTGAAAATCCTTATATTCAACAAATGATTACAGCTGTTCAGAGAAAAACATGAAGAAAGCATGATTCGCCAACTCACCTCTGTCATTTGGGCTAAAATGCCAGAACAGTTCAACAGCAATGGAGCACTGCTGTTCACAAACTCCGCAACAGAACTCTCTTCGACGGTCTTGATCGACTTTACTAAAGATTCAAGATGTTGGGACAACTAAACCAAAAGAAGAAAACATGGTTCAACAGTTTGTCATCGTCCAAATCCTTTGATGATTTACAAAAGTGAAGAGGTTTTGGGTTTTGAGGTTTCCGGCCAATTATTCCCAAAAATAGTTTGCGGAATTTTAGAATATGTAAAAGTGAAAAAAGTAAATTGGTACATTTATATAGTGCCTTTTCCATACGAAGATGCTCAAAGGCGCTTTACAGTTTACCCCCAGCGGACTGGACGCATATATAGGCGCCTCTGGCAGCCGCTTCAAATCGGTCCATGTATGCTGGTACTCATTTTACCGACCCCGGAAGGATGGAAAGCTGAGTGAAACCCTCGACCACGCCGGGGATTGGGAGGCAGTGATCTTTACCACTGTGCCAACCCTTCCGCTCTGTCCGGAAGAAAACTATATCGATTACAAAACTAGAATCAAATTACAACCAAAGCCTTTATTAAGGAGGGTCAAACTTGAACGTAGAAATCTAATGTATTCGCACATGGCCACCAATCCAAAGTTAAAACTATTGTACGAATGTATAATCAAATCAACCAAGAAAGCCTTCTTTCAACCTTACAGAGCGGGAAATTGTTCTGTAAACCCTTGGATGATTTTATTATACGTTTTACGTACCCGTCGACGCAATCTATAGTTTTTAAAACTATTTAATAAGGTGGTTTCTACAAATGCTAATGCAACTATAAGAAAAATCACAAACTTTGTGTGAGTTATTAAATCCCCAATCTACGACTCCCTAATGTACCTGTTTGTAATCCAAACTTGGAACCTTATTAAAACATTTCCACAGCCAAATCCAGGCTGCAAATATGTAGAATAGCAGGAGAAAATGTTTAAATTTAAAACTATAATTATAATAGGCAATCTTAAAAAAGATCTATTTTCAGATACTTCCTAAATGTGTTCATTATTCCTAATTTACGAAACGTTTCGTTGGTAAACATAAAACATTTTAAATTTCTCGTACTGCAGGATGTGCAAACACTCAAATCACCTCTTGCCAAAACACGCTATTGTGGCTTGTGTTGGAAGATGCCGGCTTGTGAAGGGTGAAGTTTGCAAGGGAACAGATTAATCCAACAGAAACCTGCAGAAATCTGCTGTTATCTGGATAAACATCTCTTTCACCCTGCTAAGAGACAATCATAGCTGTGTTAAATTATAATAGCAACATCTAAAACTGACTATTGGCTACATACGGCCAAACTGAAAAATATACTTGTTTAGCGTTCACCCATTTCAATTATTCCAGGTTGGTCGGTGTAGTGTATGTAATGTGCTCATACATGAAGTACCTGCTGTCTGTAAGCCCGCAGTGTATGAGCACATGGTCAAAGGACCCACATGGTCAAAGGGCTACAAAACCATTTAGACGATTTAAAAGCGTTTAAACAATCTGAAAACTTGTTTAAACGACTCAAAAAACATTTACTAACGGTTTTATTTTGCCCGTTTAAGAGAAGAAGTGCCGGGTCAGAATATAGCGATGTCATAATGTTGCTGAGACAAAACACAAATCAGCAACTCGTAATTAGTAGGAAAACCTAAATTGTGCGCAATTCTGCAATTGGTCATTAAATCCTACTATAATCGTAGAACATCAGTTTTAGGAGAAACCCACCGTGTGCGCATACAATCAGATAGCCCGAATGGAATTACAAATTAATAAATTTGCTAATAACACTGTACTCGTAAACAAATGTTGACAAATCAAATTACATTCACCTGTTGCCACTGAACAACGTTCCCCGCATATAAAGATCACAAAGACTAACGTAACTGTGAACCTTTTCAGATCCAGTAAGTTTATCAGCTTGCATCTTCTCCTCATGCATAATCCAAACAGAATGTGTTTTTGGTTATGAGAAAAAATAAATTGATCATACACAGCAACTTATCTAAGATGAAAAGCAAAATTCTCCAAACATGTTTACAAGGTAGATATGGAGACAGTTTAGGAGAATTTTAGCACTTCGTCATGTGGCGCGTTTGGAGCTGAAAAGGTTAAAAGAGCTAATACCAAGAGTTAATACCAAGAAATGCATGCAAAAACATTCCAAACAACCAGCGTTTTATTGGTACAGGCAGAACAAGCTCTGAATAACAACAAATGCATTCAGAGCTTAGGCTGCCTGTGGTCTCAGATTATGTTTTCGTACCTGTTCGTGGACTTGCCAGTAGGAAACAGTCGATCGTAGAAACCATACCAACAGTCTTTCAACCGTAATGACGTGATGTAATGTGTATCTACGCATGCTCAAACAACCTCTGATAATGGACCACAGAAGACTACGACAATGAGTCGAGGCACTCATGTGATGGTTGTTCCTCTGGTGAAAAATGGGACCAATCGTTGTTGATAAACGTTTTCCAAAGAGTATCAATTCATACGCATACCAGATGAAAACTAGGGTTTCCGTACTCTTCGGTGTTTGATTTAATTGATTTGTGTGACTAAATCACAGACAAAAAAGCGACGATTCAAGATGGCGACGCAACTGAAGAGGCTCGATTTATAGAGCGAAATATATTTTGCAGGCCATCTATAGAATTTATTTTTAAAGAAAAAGATTCTTAATATATCACTTCAACATTTTTAATTTTTAATCTAAAGAAAACTTATACCGTGGCTTTTTAACTTATTTATATTACGAAGTACGTAGAAAGAGAAAAGGACAGATATGTCACACAACTCAACAAGATGTAGTCTGTTTACATCTTTCAAATTCTCTACAGAGTCAGAGGTGACCTGCACACTATAAGCTTGCAACTTGAATTAATTGATAAGTAAAGATTTGCCATCTGCAACATGACAACACATCTCGGATCTGACGTGCACAATTTATATATCTAACAATCAGAATCTTATCTAATAAATACAACAATCTTATCTCATAAATACAACGATACTGTAGACTGACTGTAGTGTAGTTCTAATCTATACCGTATACGCTATTAATTTCAATCATGTATAAACCTGGAACCGTTTTATACAACCCACAAAATGAACAGATGACACATACTATCATAAAACAACACTGATATTTAACTTTACCTGAGGCAGGTTACCTCGTGTCCGAGTAAATAACGGAATTCCGCCATCAGCTGTCAGACACAGCAAGTAGGCCGCCATGTTTGTTGACTTCCACGCGCATGCGTCAATGTTTTTCAGAAAACTTGACAGCTACAATTTTTTTAAATAATTTTTTTTAAAAAGTGAAAATCGTGATCTCCTGCAATATATTTTTAAAATAATTGTCTAACGTTTTTTAAAATCAGTTTCTCAAGTCCCGTTAATGGCGTTATATTTTGGCTGGAGTGTGTTCATTGTTATTTCCGCCCGCCCCAGGGCATTCAATCCATCTAGTTAAATTGTGTTCAAAGCTCTTTGTGAACCGCACGTTTTCTAAAATGTTACTATTTGTCAGTCACCAACTGTCTCTTGCATGGTTATTTAGTAAACAAACTAAAAAGTTAATACCCGAAGTTTACACTGAACAAACTGAATTTGACCGAGTTTGATGACCCTTCACTGGTTTGAAATATATGGTGAAGGACCGCCAAGCACCCATTTGGATTTTGGTATCGGATTTAATCGACAATCATAAGATAATTTCAGTCTGGTTTGGGTGTCTTACCAGTAACATCTACTTCTCCACAGTAGACAATGTTGTGGTTTGAACATTATAATGTTATTGTCAAATCCACTGATCTGTACAGAGGTCTTTTGTTAACAGCTCATTCGGACATACTAAAATTTATCAGTCAAAAACAAACGTGGTCCGTCTATATATCGTTTCAGTTCATTTTTCATTTTTGCTATAATTTTCTAAATATTTACTATAATAAAATTCGAAGCAACCTAACATTTCAAAACCATTGAACTTTCCCTGAATCCAGTACATCTATTTTTTTTCATTCATGTTCATTATATATCAGTGCAACAAAAGCTTCAGTTGTTTCGATTCAATAATTAAACGAAAAAGCCAAAAGGTCCAAAAGGCCAAGTTATAAATTCAAAGGAAACTACAAAACATCAAAAATAGTCCGCAAATCGATCTAGCATTTCATTTTCATTTGAAACTGCTCATTTTAAAAAAGAAGTTAGCGACTATATCCCTTTAATAGATTGAAATGAAAGTGTGTGCGATTCTGAAAGGAAAGAGACATTTGTGAGTTCGACCTACCGTTTCCATTTTGCTTGATTTAAAAGGCTCAGATTGCGAACCACTTAGACAAATCTTCAACCGCTAAAACCACAGATTAAACAGCAAGAATACTTCACAACATTTCCATGTGCTGTACGATGATTCTATGATCCGACAGAGAGTCACATCAAACAGTATATATGTTCTGGTTTACATCATTGTATTATGCAGATTATAACTATATTAATTCTCGATTGAAGCAGGCCTGGATTGACAGACTTTTGAAGTGTTGAATGAAGCCTTTGTCAAAAACGTCTTACTTTTTATTGGCAGAGAAGAGATTATTGCTGATAACAGATAACGAGATATGACGTTTTGAATAATGAATTGAAGAGGTCATGACATTTAATATAAAACTGAAAAAAGCCACAAAACCAGCACGTGGAGACATATCATATATAATTAAAAATTCGTTCCAGATTTTCATTGTCTTCTTCATAATATGATAATCTGATAGACAAGAAATCAATCCTTTTAAGTTTGATTGAAACAAACAGTAAGTTTCATTTTTATTTTGGTTTGCAGTAAAGAAATATGAATGATTATACATGATTTTGTTGTATCCAACAAAAATTGTTCTTCTCCTTAGCCTCGATATTTTCTCAACATGTTTTTAAATTTTAAAAGCAAATCTCTGCTTCAACATTTTTATGACAAGATACATATAAAAAAGTGCAGCTCAGCTTTTTCTATATATTAGATCACTCTTCATTGGCTCTTTTCGGATAGTTTTATCATTGATTCGGCATTTCTCCTATTGGAGATTTCGGTAGTTAATCTCCTTCTGTTCTTTCCCAGATTGGCGGCCTCGGTCCAGCATTTACATCTTTATCATTGACATCATTGATTCGGCATTTCTCCTATTGGTGATTTGGGTAGTAAATCATTATCTTTCCACACCCTTCTGTTCTTTCCTTAGCTGCCTGGGTCCAGGATTGACATCCTTATCATTAATTCGGCATTTCTCCTATTGGTGATTTGGGTAGTAAATCATTATCTTTCCACACCCTTCTGTTCTTTCCTTAGCTGC
>JANSTR010160950.1:0-10040 GCA_025434805.1 Antipathozoanthus remengesaui
GAAGTGTTTGGTGTTATTCAATCTAACTTTTGAACCAGTTGATAAAACCCTATAAAGCGACCATTCATTTTGTTTTTCTTGAAGAGTAGAAGTGTTTGGTGTTATTCAATCTAACTTTTGAACCAGTTGATAAAACCCTATAAAGCGACCATTCATTTTGTTTTTTTTGAAGAGTAGAAGTGTTTGGTGTCATTCAATCTAACTTTTGAACCAGTTGACGAAACTCTATAAAGTGACCATTCATTTTGTTTGTCTCAAAAAGTAGATTCTCTAAATGTTGATGATTTCATGAAATTCAGAAGTTAACAATTTCATAAAGTTTGATAATTTTACTCAGTTTTGACTGAAAGCCATAGGGAAAAGGTTAACTGGGATCCGAACCTTTCCCAAAATGGAACTCTCGCAATATTGCAGCCGAACATGTCCGTTTACTATGATTGGTAACTTGTAGGTGTTTTATGGTTGCATGAATATTTAAGCTATAACCTGCGTTTTTACAGTTTAGTCTTGCACAGTGTAAACATGTCCGAGGTAAATAAAATATGTACTTTTCTCGCATTTTAACCCAAACAATATGGTAACAAGCAAATTTCATTTCGCCGCCAGTACTACAATGAAACTTGCCGCGAAACTGTAAGTGTTCAGCGTTCGGTTCATTTTCACTTGACTTACAGTTTACAGTAGTTTGACTACAACAGTTTCGTTCGGTAGCTTGAAGAGCTGCCATCTCTAGCGGGTTTAAAACACTGTGGTGCATGGCTGGTTCAAAATACCAATTTGCTTCAGTCATATGAACTACAGGTAATAAAGGTAAACAAAAACCTATTGACAAAAACTTTGGCAGTCCAAAGCAAAGTCCGCAGAGACTGATTCCTACTAAATAATAACATATTCATCAGTTTGGAACATAACTCTTGAAGTAACAGTGTCGGTATCTACAAAATGAGAAATATTTGGACGGGAAAGTCTGGCATATATTACTTTCAGCGTATAGACGTTACTATGCATCAGCAAGGAAGATAAGCGTTTTATGCAAACAAGAAGAAAAACAAATCTAAGAACAGAGGCCATTGGCTACGGCCGGAACATACCTTACATCTATAGATGTATTTGATAGTTTAGAAAAACTCTTGCAATTTACACTTAATTGTGGAGATAATTACATCTTGGGGTTTAAAGCTAAATATACTTACCATTAATATGCACTGAATTAAATAATTTGCGACCACTAATCTAATATATATATATTAGTAAACACAACGGCAAGCGAACGTCCACTGGTTATAAAATAATTAATTTCAGGTGAGCATTATAAAGTTAAGAGGTTGGCTGCTCTCTTGTTTTTTTGCATCTTGTGTTACCATAAAATAACAGGGGCGTTTTATAATTAGAGACGAATATTTTTCGAAATTATACTAAATATTAATTTTAAGTCTTTGAAACAAGTTCTCAGTTTACATAGCAAATCAAGAAAATCATTTCGTGATCGTGCTAACACACGCGTGAATAACCATCAACATTTATGTATCTTACAAATCGTACTCTCTCGGACTCAAAAACTATTCTAATAATCTAAAATCGAAGTTAACCCAGTTATAAAACTACATAATAATATACCATTTTAGATTTGATGCAAATTATACAATAACAAGGAAGAATCAAAGGTCTTTCTACTACATGAACCGCTTTGTAATTTGGTTCCACTCAATACCTTCGTTTTCAACTGGACCACCCCGATAATCAAGAAAAACTAATAAGAAAAACTACAGTAACATAAGATATCTGTGATCTGTAACATGGATAGTCTTGCACAAGAGACCAGGTGCAGGTTATGTCTACATAAAAACCGAGTCCAGTAGTAAAAATCCTTTTGTTTAGATACGTAATAAAATATATGTTGCCTTTCATTGGACCCGCCACGAGCCCTTTTCTTCATGTCTCTTACCAATGGACTTCTTACTTCTATTCTTTTTCTTCGGATATTGCATTGTTTCCTTTCGCCTTTGTGTCGGTATCAGTTTCTGTAAGTGTATAGTTGTAAGTTGATCTAATAAACTGGCCGACAAGACAAAACAAATAAAGTATTCTATATTTATGAATTCTTTTTCTTATTCTAGCTGCGGGTAAAGTAAATGGTATAAACGTCGTTTACTGAATGAACAATCTTATTCAGGTATTGCATGCAGTGTTTTAGTTCCAGCTGAAGCCAAACCTGCAACCCGCCACACTAACTGAAAGTGAACTAAACGCTTTGCTAGTTTCATTTTAGTTACTTATGAAATAAGAATTGCAAATACTAGCGGCAAAGTAAGATTTACAGGTTAATATATTGTTCAATTTAGGAATGCGAGAAAAGTAGGCGAAGTGTACAATTTTAATTAACTTTTTGGACGGCACTTGTTTGTGATATGAGGTTGAAAAGATCCTCGCCTCGGCCAACAATTTTCCAAATCAGTTCAGCTCATGTATTTTGTCGATCGTTTTCGAGGGTTCGCCTACTAAAGACACAAATGGTGAACATGGTGATTATCGGAAATACAATTTAATGAATAAACAGAGGATTTTCTGGACTCCAAGACGTAGCCAAAGAGGCCATGCCATCAGATAATAATTCACATTACTAATGTACAAAGAATGTACATATATAAAGGAGAATCCTCCAGCAAACACGAGGAGCAGTTTATGTGATCCACAAAGATCGCGGACGGTAAAGAATTAAGAAAAAATTCAAAGGTGACGAAAAGCAAGGTGAGTGAAAACGGACTTCATTTTCACTGATATTGTAGCATGTTATTCTTGGGGAAGGACTGGTTCGACAATGAAGGCAAGCAAAATGTCTTTCTAGAAATATAAAATATAATATATTTTATTATATAATCTGAGATTTTATAATCGCACTACAAGAATTAATTTTTGTTCGGTTTACGGCTGTGTTCCGGCTACGTTATTTTACGTTGCGGTAACGGGTAACACCATAGACCTCAGATTTGTGCAAGATAAGTTCATCAGTTATAAACTGTAATTTAAGTAGTAACAATTTTGGAAGCGAGTCTTTGTTCAGAATCGTACAATTTAAAGTATAAAATCAACTTTAAGCCTATATATAGTTTGACTGAAAAGCCTCACTATTGGGTACCACCGTCTCCGTAACTGTCCGTGTATTTTTCTTTGATCTATCTCGAGATTTATCTACACTTGAAGCGCAAACTTTCGTTTTCCGCTTTTCAGGATTCTGGCACATTTTACTTCAACAAATGGTCTTACTCTTAGTTGCTTTGTGGCTTATTATTTTGACTTGATTCATGATTGCAGTCACGTTTTGACTATAGACTGAAATTAATAAATATATTTTTTTGCTGTTGGCAGCTTTGATCGACAATGAAGCTGATTATCTTGTTTTCTTTGATGATTTCGGTGCTTGTCGCTGTTCAAGGCTCTCCCAAACGTAATACCCATAAAAAAATTAGCCATGATGCTGCTCCGGAGTCTGGGCCAACCACAGAGGCGGAGCATTATTGGACGGACTGTGTGCCAGACTATTCGCAGCCCGCGGGTGTGTGCAAAGCCGGCTACGCTGTGACAACAAAACCCAGTGGAGGAGCCACAAAGGCGCAGCAAGTCGACGGTCTCTGGGACGGACCACACAAGAACACGTGCAACCATTATCCGACAGTCGAGAAGCGCTTCTTTTGCGCCAAAACCTTCACTAAGGCGTTTTGGGCAGGTAAACCAGTTTGTACATATAATTATTGTGTTCTGTTCTGTGAACAAACAAAGGAAAATCTGTCTAACATTGTCTAGCAGCACCTTATTACCATAAATTACAAACTCCAGATGGACCTAGGTCAGTCATGTTTGTCTTCTGTTCATATATGTTTATTTAATTAAATATGTGCACATTTGTTGGTTGCAAGAAAACATTCCAGATCAAATACAGTTCATTAACTCAGTTTTCTTGCGAAACTGCATGTGTAATTCACTTTTTTGTAAGTTGTCATATCATGTTAAATGTCTCAATACAGTCTAGGGATTTATAAAATGGACTGGAATGAAAAAGCCGTCTTATAATTGACGGTGACAAGTGGTCTAAACAAAGCTAAAATCATGATATTTTATTGCAGCAAAGAGAAACTGAAAGTTAAATATATAGTAATAACTGTTGTTAAGACAAAATATGGCCAAGACATGGTACATCCTCGAGAGAATCATATTTCAGAAATTTTCTGCTGTAGACAAAAACATAGCTATAGTTTAGAAATAACCTCACTGATGTTTGCTGCAGGCGCAGCTCCATTCTGTGGCTCTGAGAGTAAACACATCAGATACTGTAAAGACAATGGCTACACAGCGCTGAGCGAGTGGACGAGCGAGTATGGAGATGGCAGTCACTGCATGACTGGAGTGAAGCTTCTATGCGCCAAATAAAAAGGGAGCGGCAGCTGATTTTGTATCCGTTTAAAATCTGTATCCGTTATACGCACACTACAGTACAAAGGTTGTTGGAAATACAGTCAACTTAAATGATAATAAAATGTACTAATAGAATTATGGTGCGGTGTAAAATGTTGCTGAATTCAATGCTGGCTTGCACAGGCGTTGGTATTGATGATTGTATTTTGTTCGTGTCTGTGTTCTGTTATGAGGTCCACGATAAGAGTATAGTTATCATATATAAAAAGTCACAAAACTTTGTTAGTTTTATCTTACACCATATTTGCGCTTGTTTTGCTTCATATGTTTAACAACACATGCAAATTTACGTCAACCGAACAAAACAAAAGTAAATCTAGAGTTAACATTAAAGCCAGTAAACTTTCGCAAAGTACTTAATTTTTGGAGGATTTGGTTCCTTATTGATTTTTATGGGACTTTTGACTTCTGTTTCACAAGAAATCCACTGTTGACGTAGGAGTTAGTTATCTAATAGAAGTAACAGGGACTAGGAGTGACGTCATTTTTATGACAACGTTGTTTTATGTCTGGGAGGCCACCTAAATTCTCACACATTTCGTTGAATATCGTCCAGTTTGAACAACGTGCGTCAATCATATTTCGCGCCAAGATATTTAGCAAGGTTCAAATTCCTTGAAGTGACACAAGTGTATGTCCCACAACTTCATCGGGCGTTCTTGTTCGCATGCTAGTAAATCAAGGAGAAGTTCAGGCGGTCGACTGGTTGCAAGTCTATGCAGTCAGTTGCTGTGTTTTCCGATCCAATGCATTACCCAGGCGCATTCGGAATAACCGCTCCGCGCAAGGACAAAAAGCGAAAGAGAAGACTTTTTTAAAAAGAATCTTCTTCTCCCTTCCCAAGCACCCTTGCGCGCAACGCTCGCGGTTATTCCGAACACGCCTGGGTACGAGGCAGAACCTAAAACAAGCCAGCTACGCTCCCGGGACTGCAACAGTTAGAAGTTCGTAGTTCTAAGGTAGTAGCTAGTTATTTAGTAAGTATGAGTAACTCAGTAATTAGTTAGAAGTTCGTAGTTCGTAGTTCTAAGGTAGTAGCCAGTTATTTAGTTAGTATGAATAACTCAGTAGTTAGTTAGAAGTTAGTTAGTAGTTCTAGTAACTCAGTAGCTGGTTAGAACTTAGTATTTCTAAGGTAGTCAGGGGTGTAGCCAGAAATTCTAATTTGCAAGCCCGTTAAAACAAAAAGCGAAAAAAGATCATTTAACTGATATAACGGGGAAAGTTATCTATAATTTTTTCAAAAAGTTTGTAAGCCTTAGGGCTTAATAGGCAGCTACGCCCCTGGTAGTAGTTAGGTGAATATATAGTGTTAGTAAGTCAGTATATACTGAGTTACTAGTTCTAAGATATAATAGTTAATTATTATATAATAGCTATAGTAAGTTCGTAGTTAGCTCAGGTTGTTGGTAAGATAGTCAGTTGTTTATTAGTATAAGGAAGTTAGTAATAGTTATAAGTTAGGGTGCGTTCGATTGACCCTATTCCATCTATTCTATTCGGAGCATCGAAATAATTATATAGAACTAACAATTGGGACGAGTTTATAAACCAAGATGCTATATTTTATATTTTTATCTTGGAATAGTAGTTTATTAAGTCGATCAAAGTTTTTAATCCACATATTCCTATTCCGGAATAGGGTCAATCGAACGCGCCCTTAGTGAGATCTTTTTTCGCTACACAATCCATGGATAGGGATGCCTAGTCTCTCGACCATGCACTCCTCGCAAACAGTAGGGTAGTGATCTAATGTTAATGATCTGTCACCTTCTCTATACTCAATACTGTTAACTATGGTGATTGTAAAGCGCATTTGCACATATTCCTGAAATTTGTGCAATATAAATGCATTACCATGGCCATTTGCAAGAAAAACAAAATGCTTTCTGATTTATGATAACTCTCATACCAGACCTTCCCAAACCCTAATACACAACCAAACCTGTTTCAAAACTGTCCGATCAATGTCTTGCAGGTTGAGTAGTGGTGCTGTGAATATGCAGACCGGAAATCTGACTGCTGCCTCAGCGAGGGAAGCCCCACACACATTCACTCTCGATAACAGATATCGGGGAGCCACATACAAGGGAATGTGGCTCACTGGAAAGCCACACGGGCAGTAAGTCATATCTAGCTATGTCATTTTAACACCCATACGTCGCAGACCTGGTGACATCTGAATTTTCACAAGGTTATTTTTACAAACTTTTGGCCAAGTCATAAGGATTTCCACCAGGTCGGTACAAATATTAATACTTCACCAGGTTAATTTAGGTAATTCTCATGCATTATTGTGATAAAGGGTACATTTATATGAATCAAATCTTTTTTCTTAGTTGTGATCTACTGACACATGTTTTACCCACACATATAGAGATACTCAAAGAAATGTAAGTGAATGCCACATTTCAACTTCGATCAAGTCTCAAGGGAGGTTTAATGTTTTTACCGGTTGATCAAAATCTGACCATCCACGTCTTTTTCCAGAATTGATTAGGGCTCAGGTTGGCTAAAATCTCACCGGGTTAGAGAAAATACTGCACTAGGTCACGTCTGCTACATAGGGGTGCATTTTACAATCTGAGTATGAAATTTTTTTTAAGCTAGTTCACACTTGTTCCTTGTGAAGAAATTTGATGGTCAGGAACAAAAACATGTTGGACTGAAGCATTGAACATCATTTATGAGGTCATGATTTGATTGGCTAATTGTTTGTTTTAGTGGTGAGATAGTGTGGCCAGATGGTCGTCATTACACGGGCGAGTTCAGGAATGGCTTCCAACATGGGTGAGGAAATACCTGTTGTTCTCATTGAATGTCAGTAGTCATCCTTTTAATCCTTTCCCCACTAAACCCCGATTTCAAATAAACCTAGAATGGCCTAACTTTTGAACCAGTTGACTAAACTCTATAAAGTGACCATTCGTCTTGAAGAGTAGATTCTCTCAATGTTGATTATTTCATGAAATTCAGATGTATTTTGAGTCCACAGTAAATTGTAACACATTTCAATCCTCGATCGTTACGGATATCTTTGAATGCAGACTTCTTATGAAGAAAATTATATTATATAAACGCCAACGAAAAACCAGGTGAGCTTTCGTGTGGAAACATATCTTCACACGTGAAAACAGCATAGTTTCTATGGCTAAGTGATAAATTACGTCATTTGCACTTTCAAAATTGCAGAAAAATGATAATGTGAAGTCAATCGTCTGGCCCTTGCATACTTGTTGGATTCAAACAAATCAAGTGTGACAGAGTAAACCGGTGGAGGAAAGTGACATTGTGATCTGTATTTGATGATCATGCAATAACAATAAGCTGGCACGTAACATTTTAAAAGTTTCATTCTGTATATGTTGCCAATATTGTAATAGCGATGATTGAATGTTCAACATTCAGCAGGTGAACTGCCAGACTGACTAATATGATGTGTTGAATGATCTGACAGACTGACTAACGTATTGTACTGAATGAACTGGCAGACTACATATAACTAATGTATTATATTGAGTGAACTGCCAGACTGACAAATGTATTCACTGTATTAAGTGAACCGTCAGACTGACTAATGTATTGTATTGCAGAGAGGGAGTGATGGTATGGCCAGACGGCACGAGTCCTGTTCCAGACTCGCTTTGGATGCGCTATGAAGGACAGTGGGAAGAAGGGAAGATTGCTGGTTGCGGCAAGATGAGGCAAATAACCTATCATATTATAATATTAGGGTATGGGTATGTGGCATATGGGTATGCATAATGTGAATGAAATGTGGTCAGTGCAGTTAGGGAAGTTATGCAAGTGTCTGAAAGCCTGAAAAAATGCAGACTTGTACAGAACTGATTCGAACCCAAGAAAGACAACTTAAGCAGTTGTCTGAAAAACCTGAAAAAAGTGAATGTCATAATCACTTTACTGCCGTCCCACGATATCATAGCAGCTTTTCCCATGTTAAAAAATTACAGACTTAGTTTTAGCCCGAGCTATGTTCTTGGTACTTTGATCTGTACTGTTAGTGCTTCAGTTGTATCTATGATCGATATTTTAGCAATGATTTTTTATGCTGGTAGTGGTAGTATGAATGCGTGATTTTATAATATTAGTCGGATGGACCACTCTTTGCTATGGAGAAACTAGTTCCGTATTGTGGAACAGTTTTCATTCTTGTTCCTTTTATTTTCAGAATACTTCTGTTACACCATTCGAGTAAGTCACACAGGACAAATTGAAGAAATCAATTGCTAACAACACAAATTCGTAACTGAACAGCTTTACTTCTCTTACGCCACTAGCAGTACATGGTTCGCTGATTTTGCCGTATGTGCTGAATAATGCACTGGAAAATCACTGCACGTGACAGTGACAAAAGTCTCATTCTGGAAAGGGGAGGGTGGGGGCTGCACTCTTTGCTCCGTCACACTTCCACTACTACCATCTGCCCTCTCACCACTAAGGATATCAAATAATCAGTCCCTGGACATTAGCTACTGGACCTCTAAATTGCAAACAATTTAAAATTTTCACACATAATTTAATATCACCTAGGTATAGCAATGGGGGCCGGTACAGCGGTAACTGGCGAGAGAGCATGCGCCATGGGCACGGTAGTATGAAGTCAGGTTCTGTCTCGTCTGCAGCGGCAACAGTGTACCTTGGAGAGTGGGTCAACGATAGAAAGTGTGGCTATGGTGTGCAAGATGAAATCTTGAAGTATGTGAAAACGTATTATGCACTATAAAATTGATCTAATTCTCGAGTGGTAGAAAGCTGTAAAGAACTGACGATACGAAAGAAAGACTTCCGAGAAACTTTATTCCCAGTCTATAACATCGAACAATGTTCTGAGCTAGCTGTGCGGGAAATTGCGAGTTTAATCAACACATCAGTAACAAGCTAACAAAATCTAATAAATATCTTTACATAATAAGAGCCTTGAGGAAGGACTCAGTGATCATGCAAGTCGAAGTTGACCAACTGTGCATCTGACTCAGACCTGAAATTAAGCTGTCAGTTCGTGATATCTTAGATGTAAATGTCGATATGAAACCTTTTAAGAAATTAAAGATGAAAAACATCCCTTAATTTTTTTTTACCTGAAGCAAAGGAATTACCCTACAACCAACGAAGTCAAACCTAAAATCAAAAATTAACACCGAACGGTTCAAAACTATTTTTTGGAACAAGCTACCACAGCCAAGATCCAGGCGACCTCAAACACAAATTACTTCAAAACAATCCTAAAAACCGTCTTGTTTCGAGACGCTTATGACAACAAATTTAGATTTTAAAGATTTTATTAAATCTTTAATACATTTGTTTTATGTTACCTTACTTATTTTTTTACCTTTTTATTACTTGACCATTGTTGTGGGCGTGTGAACATATCCCTGTACATCACGCGCAAGATAAATTAAATTATAATTCAACAATAACTTTCATACTTAAAACGCGCAATACTATTGGTCAGAAACGATCACGTGATGCACCTTCGCAGGGCCACTATTTTTCGATACAGCAGGGCCAATATCTGTAACCGCTGACAAGCAATTAAAATTGTTTTATTT
>JANSTR010160961.1:0-10038 GCA_025434805.1 Antipathozoanthus remengesaui
AAATATCCTCGCCCCATCTAAATAATGTGGAAATCATATATACTGAGTAAGAAAGCAGATGCTAAAATAGTCTTTTTCTTCGATTGTATATTTGTCATGTGCTAGAAGCGTCCTCAATGTCAAACAACAGGTAATCTAGGAAGAAATATGTGATATCAGACACTTTAGTATGGTATAGTATAGTTTTACCAGTTATGAAGTATTTTGGCAAGCCCGTAGGGCAAGCCCGAAAATATAAAAAAACGAGTAGAAATTTCCACCCATACTACACACTAAACTGTCTAATAAGAGATCGATTATCCAACATTTTCAGTTCTTTTTTGTTACAAACTCAGAAAGCGCACGTGATGCATGACCAGCGATGCGTAATAAAACAATCTGATTGGAGGAGGAGAAAAACTTGCAAAATAGGTTTTACAGGAGACTGAAGCACATTTTATTTCAGTCAAAAGTTCGAGCTCGAACACTGAATTTTGCACATTTTCACAAACTGTTTTCCTAAAGCAAATTTCCATCATGCAAAGAATCGATCGGAAAAAATTGTGGACGAAGCGAAATAATCAGGGGCCAGTTGTTGGAAAGCTGATTAGATTTAATCCAGGGTTAACTCTTAAAAGAACCTATCGGTTGTCATGGTAATTAATCATGGATTAGGGCTAATCATCTTTTGAACAACTGGGCCCAGGTCATAAATCTGAGAGCAAAACTACGATGACTATACAAATCGATTCGCAAGATTTGATGCACAACTACATGTGTTCTGAATGAAGCAAACGTTTCTAACTGCTCTCATCGTCTGAATAAATAACAAAACAACGGTGTTTTGGAGGAATGGGAGACTTTTTGGCCCAAACAAAAAAATAGTGTATTGGTTGAATACTGCGCCATGAAATGAGATTGAACAAGTGAGACAGCGGGGTTTCTCGTCCTTGCAGCCGTTATAGAGTTGACATTCTTGTTCCGTGGTGCTGGTGCTTTTAAAGGCTGTCTTCCACTGCAGCATTTGGCTCTTTTATAAACTTCTGCTTCTGCAGTTCTTCGGAGACCGACAACTAACTGTCAATAGATTTGAGATTCTTGTGGTCTGACAGTTGACTCAGTAGATTATATTATAGACATTTTCGTGTCTTAATGTTGTTTTCATTGTTCGAGCTTTATGACTTTAATAAAGTGCGACAAAAGGCTATCCAGCTCGTCTGGGAGAATTTATTGCATGGGTCTTTCTTCATCGATGGCTGAACACCAACTGTTCCATGTGTTAAGGTCAGTTCTGGTTTTCTATTAACCCTAGAAGGCATGAAGAAAAAAAAGTTACACCAAGGCATGAGGGGGGGGGGGGGGACATTTGGAACCCCACCCCCTCTATTTTCAAATGTTTTCAACCGATTGACCTGAAACTTGGTATGTGTAATGAGTACCAGGTAAATTTTCAATTAAGTATAGTCACGTGACAATATTTTGGTTTCCATGGCAACCATAACATGGAAATGGCATTTTAAGCGCAAAAATCGTGTTTGTCAAAAATTCATTCAATTGATAAAAACCCCTGCAATTATAACTAGCGTGCAATGATCATTTAAGTAATTAAAGTCACGTGATCTTTAACCATGAAAACATACATTTTGGAGCAGCAATTCAATAATGAGGGGGGGAGGGGTGGGTCACCAAAACTATCCACAATAAAATGTTGCAAACATTTCGTTTGCCAAAGTAGTTGTACATGGTCCCCTACGTAATTTGATAATCGATCAAATTAATAACGTTGCCATGGCAACCACCCTCAAAAATCCAAAATGGCGGCTATCATTCGAGATTTAGGATTCTATTTTTTGTTTTAGATGCAATTTTTTTTCTAAAATAACTGAAAATAATTACAAACATGCATTTTCACTACAAAATTTATCTCATAGCCAAAAATAAAAAAGTTCCAGTCATTTTTTACAGCAAACACAATTTTTGAAGGCAAATAGTAAGTTTCGTGACTTCCTGTGAAGATGTCATCGGCTATGACGTCATCTAATTAGACTCAAAAGATGTGTTCATAATCAAAGAACAGTCGTGCTAAAGCTTTTGGTAATTGGTTAAATAGCGCATTTTTAAACCCAAAAAAAAACGAGAGGGAGATCAAAATGACCCCCCTCCCCTCATGCCTTCTAGGGTTAAACATTGTTTTTGTTTCGGTTTTCATCAATAAACTCGACAATATTGCTGTCGTTCAATGCCGGAATTTCTGTTTTACACCCATCAAAAACTTCTTTCTGTTCATTCATTTCGGTCATTGTTTTTACTGCCTGAAGAGTCTTCAATCATCTTAAACTGAAGTTCAAAATTTGGGAAGTCGTATTCAAAGTGAAAATTTGACAGAAAATCGGAAAACTCCTTCATATTGTGCAATGTTTATCTCGATAAAAGCATCCACAGTTTTCATCTTCAAAAAAACTTGTTCAACCGGTTTGCTACTATACAAAATAACTTCCACAGTACAAATATTGCAGGATATTTGTACTCGTTCCATGCTTAAATATGGGTTTTTTGTACTCCGCGGCCTGAAGTTGGATAATAAATTTAGAAATCCTCATATGTTTATTAACCGTTATCCAACAAGAAAGTTTGATATAATTTATAAAAAAAGTTAAATTTATAGTTGCATTACTGATAAATATTATACCTAATTTATTTATTATTTCCCAACAAATTTATTGATAAAATTGGATCTGAGGAAATTTTCTTCACGTCTTTGTAGCACAGCTTTAAACGTAAGAAAATGTCTATTATAGGATAAATTTATAAGTTGATTTCTGGAAATGTGAATGTTACTGTATAGTGATAAAAAACGACGTTTCGACTGAAACCATCAGTCTTCATCAGTGATGTTTGTCACCTGACAACGAACTATCACGCGACAAGCATCGAGGAACGGAGAAGAGGGCCCGGTCCCAAGTGTGTGACAGCGAGAACCGTAGCCTTCCTCCCCCCCCCCTTTCTGTTTATGGTCGGGTTTTCCACCCTTTCCCATATCGCTTCCTTTATTCCCCACCTTCGCCAGTCTCGTTCTTTATCAAGGATTTTTACTTTCTTTGGATCTAACACGTGTCCCGCGTCCTTCAGATGACAATAAACTGGGGCTGAACATGTGATCAGTGAGCAAGACACCTTGATAATTGAAAAAAACCATATCAAGAAGTCTCTACAAAAATGCGGGTACCCTGACTGGGTGTTCAGAGGAAACCAAAAGAAGCACGGTGAACGGGAGGGTAGTAACGACAACATCAAGGGGGTCACCAGGCCTGGGTCACCATACCCTACATATGAGGCCTTTCAGAGAACATTAAAGATATTCTCAAAAAAACACGGCGTAACAATGTTTTATAAACCCCAGAACACCACCCAGGTCAGGGTTAAAGACAAACGGCCGTTTAAAATCCGTTCCAATCTTGTGTATGGTATTATCTGTGGAGGGCAAGGCTGCACGGAAACGTATGTGGGAGAGACCCTCCAGTCGATCAAAGCCAGGATGAAACAACATCAACGGCCAAACTCCAATCCTGCTCAAAATTCAGCAGTTTATTGTCATCTGAAGGACAGGAGAAAGTAAAAATCCTTGATAAAGAACGAGACTGGCGAAGGAGGGGAATAAAGGAAGCCATATGGGAAAGGGTAGAAAACGCGACCTTAAACAGAAAGGGGAGGGGGCTCCGGTTCTCGCTGTCACACACTTGGGACCGTCCCTCTTCTCCGTTACTCGATGTAGTTCGCTGTCACGTGACAAACATCACTGATGAAGACTGATGGTTTCAGTCGAAACGTTGTTTTTTTATCAGTATACAGTAACATTCAAATTTCCAGAAATCGACTTATATATTTATCTTACAATTCAACCTGGATGAATGACAACATTCACTTTCATGTCTGTTATAGGGTTAAAAATTTTTCGTGCATTGGGATTATGACTACAGTTTGGACATATACAGGATATACTGGATGATTAAGTTATCAATAATTGGTCTTATAAAATTAAAAAGAAATATTTTTTTCTGCCTAACTGTCAGCCTCCACTTACTCCTTCGCCCATGGTCAGTTCGATCTTTCTTGTTCTTCATTTACCAATTCTCCACCCAACCGAAAGTGAGTGCACACCAACTACTAGACTTCCTACAATTCCATTTTTTGAAAACAAATTCAATACTGGGCGCGAAGCTCTTAAATATTTGGGCATTTGACAGTTTTTTAAGTCTTGGGGGAGTTGATAAATAATTTTGCGCCACTGAAAGTAAAAAGCTCTTGGCCATTGGCCAGCCTGCACGAGGGAAGATCTAGATTTTCGCCAAATCGTTTTTTTCTTGGAAACGTCTTGACGTTTGACAGTTTTTGTACCTGCACGGGCACTTTATCCTGGAGGCATCTGTGAACCATTACAGCGTTGTGTTTAGGAATAATCTATCCTTTACGTTAAGCCATTTAAGGAATGTGAGTCTGTCTGATATATGATCAAACTTTCTCAGGCCAAGTACATGCAATTCTCGCAGCAAAATTATAGACTAACTGCACCTTTTTCAAGTTAGATGTGGATATGTTACTCCAAACAGTCCAGCAATAAAACAGTTTACTAAATATAAAGGCATTAAGCAGCAGAAGCAGAGTTTTATTATCTAGCAAGTGCTTTATCCTATTTGTCTGAGTGTGTTTGTACAGGCACGAAGTAACTGTCTTAGATGTGTGTTCATTGAAGGGTAAGGATATGTCAGTAAAAGAAAATTCTTTCTCAAAAAAGGTCACGGACAGTGGCGGCAGCTTACGCAATAACTGTGGAACGCCCATTATAAGGAACTTTGTGTTATCGGGGTTGATCAACAGGGACTTGAGATAGCACCATCGTGCTATTTAGACCAGATTTAAATTTAGTACTTAGATGGCCTTAAGTATTTCGCATGGCTGGGAGGCAAGAAAACGTTTATCGTCATCCACATAAATCGCAGACAGACAGTATCTTAGTACAGATGGTAGATCGTTACCATAATCAATAAATAATAGACGGGAAAGTTTTGATGCTTGCGGAACTCCAATGCCAGTGGGAGAGCTTTAGAGGTTTTGTCTTCAATTTTCGCTACCTAACTGCGGTCTTTCAGCTCATAAACCACTTGTGTGCTGTGGTAGAGACACCAACTTTCTTAAGTTTCGATATCAAGAGTTTCATGCTGTCAATAGAAACTCAGAAGATATAGCCATCTGGTGTTTGATAACGCAGGACTTCGGTATAATAATTACCAGATGGTCCTATCTTCAACTGTGCATATAAATTTCTCAAAACGATGAAAATTTAATTTTCAATCCTCTGCATTTAGGACCTTCAAGAGTTTGCCGCAGTAGAGCCTGACAGCAAAGTCATTGTGATTTCGAAACAGGAAGACTGCAAAGAGCTCCTGCAAACACTGGAGAGTAACGCAAGCGGAACAGATAAAACACCTTTTCAGAAAGCTTTGGCCACTGCGTTCGCTCTTGTTATCTGCAACCAAGATGTTAAAGATATTGACCGCATTCTCACCTTGTTGCCAGCTGATAATCTTTTAAGGTTGTTCATCATTGGTACCACTGGCGGTAAGGTAACGTTTGGCGAGTTGATTTCAAAAGATATGCCTAACCTTAAGCAGCTTGAAATCACATATTGTGGTATTGAAATTCTACCAGACAAGTGTTTTGATCACCTTAGCAACCTTCAAATGCTTAATTTGTCGCACAACTCCTTGGTGGAACTTTCCGAAAAAATTGAAAAAATGGTTAATCTACGACATCTTAATCTAAACAACAACAGACTGATTTCACTCCCATCTACTCTCAATAACTTCAAATGCTTGGAATTCCTTAGTTTTAGTCAGAATCAAATTCATCATCTCCCAGAAAACGTCCCTGAAAAACTGGTTGGTTCTTTAAAGCACCTCATATTCACCGAGAACAAGATCCAAAGGCTACCTGTTTCTGCTATCGACGCAATGAAGACAATTGGTGAAGTTGATTTTAGCAACAACCCACTCACATTGCTGATGGGAACCAACCTTCAGAACATACGAGTGTACCTGGAGGATCTGGAACAAGATGCTTTCACTAATAAAACGTTCAAGTTGCATGTTCTCGGAGACGCTGGAGTAGGCAAGACGACGATGATCAGAGCCCTTGCAGACAGCTCTGGAGTTTGTACAGAGAGATTGGGTAAAACCGATGGAGTGGACATGCGCACTCTCTATCTTAAAGATCTGGAATGCCGAGTGTTTGACACGGGAGGTGACGCAGATTTTCTTGAAACGCATTTGCTGTTTACAAGTTCAAATTGCCTCTACAAAGTTGTATTCAATCTTGCAGCATTTGGCTTCGGGGAAAACAGATTGGGACGTCTTCAGAGCTGGCTTGAAGAGATCAACCTTCAAGATCTCAATGCAAGAGTCAATCTTGTAGGAACGCATGTTGATGACGAGAAGCTCAGTAAACCAGTCCTGGACAGCGTAAGAGCTGATGTCTTCTCAGTTCTTCAGCTCGGGCAAGAAACCCACCGGCAAAGATTTGCGAATGGTAATGAAGTTGATTCTTGCATACTTTGTAATCCTGAATTAGATCCGGATTTCTCCAAGTTTTTACAGAGTGCAATTAGTTCGGAAAGCCAACAGAAAGCCTATAACTTGCCACACATTGTAGGCTATCAAGAAGTAAGCTGCACTCAAAAGGTGCCTCGTCCTATTAACCCTTTTGGCCAGAACGAAAGCATACAGAAACTCAAGAGCACGACAATGGTCGAGGGAGAGAAGATTTTAGTGAAAGACGTCCCACCGAAATGGAACAAGTTCAAAGAGGGTATTGTGAGTAAGATAGGCGACTCTTCTCAAGAGGAGCCAACTATGACTAAGAAAGAATTCAGTGACTTTGCCCTGCCATATGGTATTCCACCAGACAACGTTGAAGCAGTTCTTGAATTTCTTAGGAACACAGGATACATAATGTATCAGCAAGGCGGTCCTGATTTGGTGGTACTAGATCCACAGTGGTTGTCAAATCAATTATGCACGCTAATTTCCTTTAAAAAGGATGTTATTGAACAAGGATTTCTAACTCGAGATCAACTATCTGTTGAATGGAAAAACGTTTCCCCATCAAATCGTGACAAAATCATCCGTATGTTTTGTGAAATAGGAATTTGCTTTACAGTTGATGACAGGTTCCTTTTCCCCTGCAAACTTCCTGTTGGCATGCCTGATAACACAACATGGCCTTTGGAACCCCGAAAAGGTGACAACCAACTGACTCACATATATCAATTTGAAGCTCTTTCGTTTGATTTTTTTTCGCGAATAATTGTGGAAGTCAATAAGAGAAAGGAAGATTTTCACCAGGAAAGCACTCCATTTTTTTCCGCCAATCACGTGGTATATTTTTCCAAGAAGAGTCCCAACGCATGCAGACACCACAAAGAATGCGCTGCAAGAGAATCCACAATACATGTGCACAAAGTTCACATTCAGCTACTTCATTGCCAAAGACGACTTGTAGTAACTGTGCGAGGTCCGCACCCTCGCTGTTACATGGATGAAGTCGATGAAGTAATCAGATCAGCAGCAAAGAAGAATGCAGTCATCAGCACGTCAGTGGCATGTCCGACTTGCCTTATTCGAGACGGCGTCCTAACGACCATCGAAGAAGAGAAAGGTATGGTTACCATGTGTTTAAGTAACCATGAGATGGGCAAATGGCACGAAGTTCTTGAAGGAAAGCTGGAGCACGAATGGAAACATTCCGACCAGATTATGCGTCACGAAGAGAGATTGGATGACAAAGATTGCCCAAAGCTGTTTATAATGCTACCTATCAACAAAGAATCGTTTTCCTTGTCGGAGCGTATCTTCTCCTTTTTGAAGGACGGGTGGGCCGTGCATTTAATGTGTGAGTACCCCCAAGGATCCCACTTGACCAAATCACCTGGTCTACGATTATCAAAGCCAAAGGAATTTGTTAAGAAGTACGGCAAAAGAGCCTACCAAGTTCTTAACGCGATCGCTAAGTTGGAGGTCCCTCTGACTGCTGCCGCGCTCGTAGCCCCAAAGGCAAAACTCGCACAACAAATTCCCTCTGCGGCCAAACAAGGAGCAGAATTTGTAAAGACGTTATTGGATGACTTCACAGAAACCTTCCCGAACCTTGCCGAAGATGCTGATAAGCTCGATCTTTTCAACCCAGAACCAGCAGAGGGTCTCAGACGGAGAGAGCTTGCACGTCTGCTGAATCAACGTTATGAAGAAGAACAGTATGAGTTCGGCGAGTTAATTCCAACCCGTTGTCAAAACAGCATTCTGTGGCTCTGCGAAAAACACCACAAGGAATGCAAAAAAGTATCAAGGAAGTAGTTGCGGTACATGAAACACGATAGAACACTGAAACATGACGAAATAAAAAGGAATGATCTACAAAATGTTTTGAACTAACTATAACCAAATAAATGATAAATTCCCACAGTATGGAACAGGACGCCAGAAGTTCGACAGTAGACAGTAGAAGCAACACAGTCTAGCTTGAACAACACGAAATTGATTATCACTCATATTACTATACCGTCAGTGAAACCGCTTCCTAGTAAATCTACCGACTTTTAAAACATCCTGAACTGCAAATGGACCACAGAAAAACACTAACAGTATAACAATTTATTTGCCAACATTTACATATTAATTTTTCATTTACATATTAAATATTGGCGAGGATATCTGATATAAAGCCACAGGGCTTATTTCAAATCAAACCTCCTCCATCAGTCTAATACATCCTAGTTATACTGATTGCATGACGACATTTGTACAAAATCAAAACATAAATAAGCTATATTAAGTATATATTTAACATATATACACATTTTTATTTTCATACTTTTTACATATCTTAAGGTTTTTAGAGATCTTCACAAAAATTATAAATCAGATAAGTCTTTAGTTTACTAGTGAATGCAGCATAGGAAACACTATCTACAATTTCATTATCAAGTGAATTAAATATTGTTGGGCCTTGTTATTATATAGAGAAATGGCGAAGTTTAGTTCTTACAAGTGGTATACGAATTAAGTTATTTGTTCTTGTATTGTAATTATGGATTTGTTTGTTCAAAATAAACAAAACTTGCAATTTTTTGGGAAGACTATTATTTCTATAAGAAAAAATAAATTGGCTTATTTGTAATTTTTGGATATTTTGGAATATTAGTATTGTATAAATGAAGCTGAGTTCTGAGCAAAAACAAATTTTTGAAAGCTATTGGCAGAAGTCCTTTCTTGAATAGAAACATGATTTTCCACTTGAAATGGAAATATATCACAGAGTTTCAGAATTTTCAGCTGCTTAAATATAGGCTCGGTATGAGCATCTAAAACACTTCCAGGAATTATTCTAACGACTTTTTTCTGAAGTAATAAAATACACTTAAGGTTAGAAGAATAAGTTAAACCCCAAACTGAAACACAGTAAACAAGATATACCTCTTATTAATCGAGTGCGAGGTCCGTACCGTAAGTTACGGACCCGAGTTTTTCCCACTTATGGCCCAAGCGAGCGAGCCATGAGGACTTACTGTACGGATCGAGCAAACGAGGTTAATAAGGTGTTTATTATATGGCATTTTTTTGGTCCTTTAAGACTGGAACTAGGTAGTAGAGGTCCGTACCTTGAGTTACGGACCTGGAATTGACCAATCAGAGCGTGCGAATTTAGCCAGCCATATAATAAAAAGATATACTAAACTATTGTATAATGTAAGCAATTGTTTCAAGGAAGAGTATAATAAAACATTGTACCTGTACTTTCAAAACAGAACCACAGTGGAAGAAAAATGGTCTAACATAAACAACACTATTGCAGGCCTCACAGTGAAACCTATAAAACCTATAAAAACCTATTTTTCATGTTGGGAACTTATATATTTTCAAAAAATAGCCTGTATAACCTATAAAAACCTATATTTTGAATTTGTCTGATGACTTTAAAAATAAGAGTGTATAGGGATGATGTTCATTT
>JANSTR010160972.1:0-10038 GCA_025434805.1 Antipathozoanthus remengesaui
TAAAATATTTTGATGTTTATTAGGTGACATCATCATGCATTAATTATGAGAAAAATCTTGCAAATTAGGTGTATGGTAATTAATTAACAACAACAATTTTTTACTTAAGTAAGTTAGATGTTAAATATCATGCATAGTAAATTTCAAAGCCAAACAGACAAATATTGCAAAAATTATGGGGGGGGGGAGTCCTAATAACCTCCCCTTCAATGTTTATATTATGTTTTAGCCCATATGTTTAATGGTTAACATCTTGCTAAAACATCAGTGCAATACTCTAAACCTGCTCTGAATTCAAGTTGGACTCTCTCAAGTCATTCTGTAGGCAATTTACTTCTGATATTTTGAATTCGCAATAACTCATCTCACCACAATTGTAATCTTTTTATCCACAGAGACTTAAAACTTGATAACATTTTAATTGATAAAGATGGTCATGTTAAAATAGCAGACTTTGGAATGTGCAAAGAGAACATAGTGGACGGCTATAAAACAACTACCTTCTGTGGTACACCAGACTACATTGCCCCAGAGGTATGTTAATTGCATTGCTGTACATTTAACCCTTTCCCTCCTGACTTTTCAATTTAGTAAATTTATCAAACTTTATGAAAATTGTCAGTTTCTGAGTTTCATGAAACAGTGAACATTTCGAGGATCTCCTCTTCGAGACAAACAAAATGAATGGTAACTTTATAGAGTTTCATAAACTGGTTTGACAATAGTTAGGACATGCTTGGTTTTTTTGAAATTGGGGCTTAGTAGGGAAAGTGTTAATATCCTTAGTTCTGTATGTCCCTGAGGAAATGATAGGTGGCTTAAGTTACCATTTAGTTTACTGAGGGATTTGGTGCCTACATATTTTGGATTTAGGTAAAAAGTTCATTTGTGATTGAAACTACCCAAGATTTTAACATTTGCACACTGATCACTAGGCCAGTAGAAGTTGAAACATGCATACCTTACATGAAAGGGGCCAATCCCTGTTTCTGGGAAGTAATCTACCCACCTCTCCCTAGAGTAATGATTAAAACTAAGGTTGGAGTTAAGTTTAGTTTAGCTTTAAGGGAGGGCTGAGTTAGGCATTTCCAGTAAACTGGAATTGATCCCATGTACGACCATATGCAGCTGAAACATTCAACTGATATCTTAAATCTAGGCTGGTTATCTCTATATGAACTCGAGACAGTGTTAAGTAGGTAGCCCAGATATCAGTATGCAGAGCTTCAAAAACTGTTTTTAAAGCTCTGTATACTGATATCTGGCCTACCTACTCGAAACTGCAAATTGCAAAACCTGTTTATAGTCAGATCTTTGATCAACTATAGCTCCTAGGCTAGTCACGCCAAGATGTACAGTGCAACACTGCATTCAGAATGCTGGGTGTGCTGTGTGTGATATCAGATTTCGAGATTTGTTCCCATGATTAACCCTTTCACTCCCAGAAGTGCCAAAAATAAATTGATGAGTTTTAAAATTCTCATTACTTTTTTCATATATTTTCTATTAATTGGTTGGGAGAATTTTATCTTTGATCCAAGAGTTTTTTGATGGATGATCAATTTTCATATTCTCGACACCAGTCAACTTATCTTTTTATTGATACTGTAAGGAGAAGATAGATGTTGATGGGAGTGATATGGTGGTCATGGGAGTGAAAGGGTTAATCCCTGTACAATGATTGAGGTTTGCATACTCTTAGTTCATACTAGATCTATGGTCGAAATGCTGGAAAATCCTGACAGTAGGTAAATACAGAACGGTGTTTTAAATGACCATGAACAACTGAACTGCCGGTAAAATACCAGTAGTTCAGTTGTTCGTGGTCCTATAAAACACTGTTCTGTATTTCTTAGCGCCTTGTTATTGTTCCGGACAACTAATCTACTGTTTGGATATATCAGGAAATAAGAACAATTTAAGAACAATTTGAGGATGAAATCGCCAAAACGTTAAGAACAGCCCGAAAGTTACTGGTTCTTATAAAAAAAAAGCGTGTACAGAATTTGTGATAACTGAAAACTTACGTATTTCATGCTGAAGGAAACAATGAGTTAGGATTTAATCCAGGATTTATAGTGTTTGAGGACCCGGGCCTTGATGTCCAATAGATCTTGATTTACATCAACACCATGTACCAACCCAATACATCAACTTTGACTATTGTATTTTAAATAGAGAGTTAGAAATAATAGGATTAGCAAAACACTGTATTATAGTAAGTGTTATGTGGAATTCAGCATTATCTATGATCTGAGGATAGCGCATTGTAGCCGCATCTTTAAGCGTGTTCAATTTCCCGTCCAGATCCTTTGTCCGGTACGCGTAGTTCAATGGTGGTATAGATCGGTGTTAACTGAAAGAGTAGCAGTCTGCAAGAAGACCTCTTTAAGTCCACTCTCAAGATGGACCCATGGGAGCGTTATAATTAATTTGCACAAAACAATCCACTATCAACAGTACGGAAATCAATGAATTAAATAAAACTAAAAAATAATAATAAAAGAATGACGTTTCTCGTCACAAACAATTCAATAACTAAGGAGTACGAAGTTTGAACAATGCGACACTGATTGTTAGGTCTAACATATGACCGAGGTTGAATCTGATTGCACGATATCACAGGCGCGATATTCTCGTGTGCTTTTGTGTGCCACCTTAAAACAACAACAAAAGCATTAAGCATGACAAGGTATTTTCGGAAATGTCGGTAAAACGAAGGATTAAGACACGGCGGCGTTACCAACAAACGCGAATTCCAATCAGTCACCGTCACACAACAGACGTCACATGCACCGCAAGGTGAGCGCCACACTGAAGGAACATCTTCGCTCGCAGAGACTGTGATACTTGGCGTGATTTGAACTTCATTAAGGTACTTCATCAGTTTATGGCAGATTTTCTGTCTCAATGTTAAGTGAACGACGCGTTTGATTTCATAATTATGACATGCAATACCTGATTTGGGTACATATCTGTGTACTTTGTTTGAGCACTCATTATATCTGTAAGAACCGGCAAACTTCACCGATAAGAATAGTAAATTAAGTTTTCAAAGTGAATTTGGACATGATTCAAAATAACAACATTGATGAGAACAGAGAAAGAAAGTTTAAGACAAAAAAGCCCCTCGCATTTAACCTAACATAAGTTGGTATTACTGACGCTGATACCAGGACTGATCTGGTGCCATACCCGACTTTGGCAGTTTACACGATTGTTGAAGTTTAATGGTCTACAATAACTCGAAGTGTTCTTCATTTAAATGTTGACTAAGACCGAAAACAATTCAAGGATGCTAGTGTTTTGTTCCAAATGAGTTTAAATATCATGTAGCAGCATTTGAGACTGTATTACGTATACCTTATTTACCAACGTAAAAAGTTGTGCACGGTACTTGTTGTTTGTACTCTTTCTTCACTGAAGTAGTATTTTAAAACTACAACGTTCAATACAGTACATCCTTCTCAAAATGATTCAGGATTCACATGGTGCTGGATAAGGCTAAATATATATCCTCATGGCACAGTTTTCATGTACTATGTTCATTAAATAAATGTATACAAAAAGTTATGAAGGAGATGGCCAAACGTCTAAAAGAGGCGGCCGAATGAGCCGTCTACCGCCTACTTTTGAGAAGGCTGCAGTATTGACAATGCTAACGAGATTTATACATAATATAATTTAGAAGTATATGCGTTACAGTTTTCACTGGTATCTGCGGATTTTGTTGAACTGTTATTGACTTTTCACCTGATTCTGCGGACATTCACTGTTGTCAGTATTCCGCACAAAAAGCTCGCAATCTTAGGGCAAATATTTCAAATTACCTTTACTGTCTAGGTGATGCCATTATGCAAGTCTGCCTTCTGTTTCTTTAGGATTATCATTTCTGCAAACGTGTGTATAGTAGACAGCCAGACACACTAATTAACAAAATAATAAATTAGTAAAATCTATGTTTCTCTAGATCAAAACGCCATTCTCCCCTAAGAAAAGAGCTGTAAATTCATTCATGGTATAATTCATGGTATCTATCGGCATTTGAGGTTTTGTTATTTTCTACAAAAGAAACTCATAATTACAAGATAATAATACAAGTGCACAATACTAAATGATGTCGTTGTTCTCGTTTTCAAAAATACGAAAGCTATACATTAGCATAATAGTTGTTTCTGTCCAGTCAAACCAAGCCTGGCTGAATTGTCCAGTGATCTCATGTTCCTTAATAATGATAGTGAACAGTTTTTCCTTTTGTCGAAGCACACATAATCATCTTTACTTAGCACATCCATGATACTTTATCGTCTTTACGCTTCCATTATCTGTTTTCATACTGGTGTTCTGAGTAATTAATAAAACCACATTCCTCTCTCACCAACTACGTGTATGTCGGAAATATGGAACCGCTGTACAAATACATGTTCACTAAAGAAATTAGCCTGCTTAGCTCGGCGTTCCAGTCATCCGAGAAGAGAGCCGTGGCTTCGACGCTCGTTTCTCCTCGATTGACTGGAATGCCGAGCTTCGAAGGCTACTTAACTACCTATTAAAATTTAAATATTGTCAATTGCACAAACTATAGTTTAACAAAGGGCCAATGGACCCGAAAAACTGATCGCTATATCAAAGTATTGCTCCATACATTTTCTCGTACTTGGGACAAAATATATAATTCGTTACAGCGAGGTGTTCGTTATATAGAGGTTCGTTTTATCAAGGCTCTATATAGTTATATCAAGGTTCTACAGTTATATCAAGTATCTATTATATCAAGTCTATAGCTTCCTGTACACGTGTTTACTCAGTTATATACTGGTTGTGATCTTGCTCTACTGATAAACATACTAACATAGTACACGCTTCTACTAGAGGAAATGATTCCCACTAACAGTTTAGATGTTAGAGCTGCTAAATACAGCAATTGCGGTTACTTTCTCCCGGTCACACCCATTGATGTGAACAAGGATGCAACAACTTGTTGTAAGCACTAAACGGAAAAGAATTGTTTTCCAGGACTCTAATGCAGCGGTATTTAAGAACTACCGGCAAAAGTGCAGTCATGTATTGATTTTTACACATTCAAAAGAGACACTCGTGCTATTTTATGCGCAAGGGCTCAGCCAGCGTTTCAGTTAGTCAATTAATTTTAACCAATTTGTAGTTTTAGTTATTTATGGTTAATTGTAGTTTCAGTTAGCAGATGTATAGCCACTATGTGAAGAAGCTGCTAGTAAAGCTTTGTTATTGCTATTATAATTATTACTCAAGTTGAAGTACTCAGAAAACATCCGAGTTACGAACAGGAATTGAACTCGTGACCATCTGATTGCCAGGTGGATGCTCTATGTAAAGCCGAGTAATTTGTTGGGTTCCTGCAGATTGCGTGTTCCGGCTGGACGTACATACCTCTCGCACAAATCGAGCTAGCAGTTGATAGAAGTATTTCTTGCGGGAACATGCCATCTGCACTGAAGAACCTAACAAATTAGAGTCCATGAAGCTCAGTGAGTACAGGATCTGACCCGCAATTAGAGAGTCTGATATGGGTTCAATTCCGTCAGTGACTCGGGTTAAAACTGGTACGAGTTGTTCGCGTGTCAAAATTAACGAGCCCCGGCCAACACCCACGACGGGGCAAAAGTGGCGGACATTACAGATTTTTCAGAAAAGGCCGTCGAACAACACCAGTGATAGCTATATACAAAACTGACTGGATATGTAAACACTAATATTAAGCAGGGAAGCTTTTAAAAACTTTAAGTGGATAGGTAGTTATAGTGATCAGGGACTCGCACGTAGTCTATTTAATACCATTCAAAGAGCCAATTTGAGAACTCAATAAATATGTCTGGTATGTGCGTGGAGTTTGTCAGTTTGTTTTTCTAAAAAATAAAGACCTGGAAAACGTGGACATCTCATGTATTGTAGAACGTCGTCCGTGTCACACCCGCGATCTTAACTTAAACGACTCTAGATAAAGCTTGAACTCTTTTTAAGAGCCTTAAAACGCCAGAAGGATTTTCTCGCGCATGCGCACTATGTGCTTCTCGCCTCTCATAACTATAGAAGCACTTTTTTGATGTATAAAATCTGCAGTATTCAGAGCGGGATGCCAAAGAATCGGCTCGGATGTCACTGCTAGAACTTTCCAACAAAAGCGTTGTCAATGAATTATAACTGCATTTGCACTAGGAATTTCTTGCTGGCAAATGCATTCACTACGTCTGGAACAGTTATTTTTAAAAATTGTATAAACGTTTCAAGCAGAGGTTAAAGTGATGTCTCCACATGATGTTTCCACTCTTACTGGGTCCTGATTCTTCTAATGCATGTTCCTTTGCTGTCATTCTTTTCTGTTTCACTATTCAACTGAAGGGAGTTGATTTCACTGAATATGCCTGAGGTAATAGCTTCACAACTTTCTTAGCAGCCTGGTCGATCGGCATTGTTTATACATTTTTGTAATAACCAATTCAAGAATGGATCAGTTTAAGCATATAACAAGTGCACGACTCTAATGCGATAGAATCCTTCTGTTCTATTTCAATGAAGAATGCTTTTTATTTTACTACAGGTTCATCATTCACCGTTTCAGCATATTCAGGGGTTTCGAATACCTAACAACTATTTTATAACATTTATTAACTGTACGAATTCAATAACCCGACATATTGTCGTAAGAACGTAAGTCAGTGGATTATCTTTATAAATGTCATTCAACAAACTTAAACATGGACTCAGATCAGCGCTTTTAGTCTCTCTTATCTTAAATCAAAGAACAATTATAAAGCTATAAAGTTATCAACTATTGCCAATACGGAAATTGGGAATTGCGGAAAAGGTTTACTTATTAAGAAACAAGTCTGTTCGGCACAAAATGCAAACGGTTACGTAGAGTACAGTTTTCACCAGCTGATCCATAGCCTATATTAAAGTCAGTGCGAGTAAAAAATTCCATTGTGGCAAAAGTACATGTTCTAAGAAAGAGTATGATGATAGCCTTTTTAGCTATACTGCTACAGCCTATAGGCAGCTATATCGGATATACCGATTGTCGGCGTATCAGCTGCATCAGTTACAGCTTACATGTTTCTGCAACCATTTAATCCGGAAAAATCGCTCTATCCATTCTCGCGCGCATAGTTACATTTTAATGTCCTTCGTACTGTCTTTCTCGGCCTGTTGCACTGGCCGCTGTCTGAGACGACACGCAGCGCTCAAACAAATCCGCACGTAATCCTTGTGGAAAGATGTGTGTACTCTTTAATACTCAAAATAAATGCAGGAATCTAACCGTAACGTGAGCTGTTGTCAGTACTGATATTTTATCTAGCAATAACACTTGTCGTTGTGTATTACTTGAATTGGCATATTTGAATATTTCAATATACAGCGGAACCCCGCCTAAAGGCCACCTCGTTAACAGGTTGATACGATCACCTCGTAGCCTCCAATGCAGCCGCCTTATTTCCTTCTCGCGCGGAGGAGATAAGGCGGCTGCATTGGAGGCTAATCACCTCATCATTACGGTCACTTTTTTGGCCTGGCCAAATGGCCATACATTTTCGTCTAAAAAACTTGTTAATACGGTCAATAGACCTCTTTCATAAACGGCTTTGACATTGCCTTACTATACAAAGTGCGATCTGATTTCTTAAACAAAAGTAAAAAGATGCCATTGATTTTATACGTTTCCAATATCGAATGCAGGCGATGTTGCCAGTGTATTATGCTACGTTATAAAAAGTAAGATGATAGATCATGTGCAGCAAATTATCTCAAATAAAAAGCAAAATTCTCCCAACTTGTTTACAAGGAAATTATGGAGATATTTTAGGAGAATTTAGCAGTACGTCAGACGTCGTGTTTGGAACTGAAAGGGTTAATTACGTTAACCTTTTGAGATTTCCCTTTCGAAAGAAACGGTATGCAAAATAGATTGTATTTGTGCTAATTTTGAAACTGGAGATGTTCTCCACCACTACTCGGCAGTTATTTTGCATTTGGATCACGAAACATTTTAATTTATATAATTTTCATTGTAAGAATAGCATTGCTTCCGTGGCAGTGAAATTATTGATTTCTGCAACATCCGCTGGCTTCTGTTATGCATGTATGGACTTCCTAAAACTGTTTATCAAGATGCTGGTTGAGTAAAACGAGACCAGAACACTTAAATGTTAATCTGCTGAAACATTTGACATGATTTGTATCAAATATCCACCGGTAAGCGGCGCTTGAACTCAGTGCGAAGTAGCTGGAGCGCACAGACATAGTACGGCATATGCATCAAGTGTGTAACTTTGAAAGCGTGAACAACCACCTCATGCTTTCTTTGCCCCACAATCTGAGGAGCTAACAACTATTATAAAAAGGTATGTTCACACAATGTACAGCTAAAAGACATACAAACGTGTAACTTATAATATCCTGCAGTGCTCTGCAGTTTAGCTAAGTTAATGATACCGCTCCTAACATTTTACGTTTGTGAGTTTAGTATTTTCGAGAAGGCAACATACAATTCAAGCTTCATGCGTTGTAAGCAGTTATCTATTCTATAGGCCAGGCTACAAGTCCCTTAGATAAAAGAGGTAACTAATTTGGCTGTTATCCGACAGAGTACTTCCACAGTTTCAAATTTATGATACAGCAACTATATAAACTGAATGAATAAAAATGGTCTACCTGTCAATTCAAAACTTTCTCTTTAAAATATATAGCAGAATATTATTAACTTCGGCAAGAGCAAACTTGTTCCTCAATGTGGCCACGTATATTAAATACTTGACTGATAAAATAATTTATTCTCAAAAGAGCACTCCGCTCTTGTTCTATACTCGCTGTTGCTGTTTTTAGCCATTAGTCATTACTCGATCCATTACAATCAATTAGACTGCAAATTAGTGCAATACAGAAAAACTCAGAACAGGATACCCTTTTATTAATCTCGTTTTAGTTTTTTAAAGGATCTCGAAAAGACTGTCCTAACATATCCTGCAACAGTGCGAAACCCTATATGCTACAGACACCGTACATGCTGAAAGCGTAAAACAAACCTGTAATATATAATAAATGGCTAAAAACCTATTCATGTTCATCGCTGGCACAACTTGCTTTTTTCGTTGTAAATTACGAAGTAGAAGAGCGCTGCACTTTCTGAATGTGAGTTACGAAAAAATTTTCCGATAATTCAACAGCGTGGGCTGACAGCTCTCCGGCGGCGAAAAAATAGCCAGTTCTGACTTTCTTCTTCACTTCAGGGAAACAAAGCAAATGTCTTTCAAAAATAAACAAGGTGTTTGTACTTCATTTTTCAAGTGTTTGTAGTTCAAGAATCTTTGCACTGAAGTGTTTGTCGATCAAATTACACATTGCCAGATGTATTTCATTATCGAAAAATTGTTGAGAATATTTTAAATTCTTTTGCCATGAAGTAATTTGCCGTACTGTTTAAAATTAGCGTGAATTACTCACAGTTGATCGACCTTTGGGCTTTCGTGGACTCATTAACTTCATTTCGCCTCGATCGAAAGATTACTTAAAAGATTAAATTTAGAATTTCCTATCGACCCTTATCATTGACTCCATGTCTAGTTGGATTTCTTTATCTTCTTTCCTGGCAGATTTTCGATCTCTCAAACACGAATGAATGAAGCTTGCACAGCCATGGAGATAGTACCCGCCGTACACTCTTTTTTTATATAAGAACCTTTTTTATAAGAACTCGAGGCTGAAAATCGGCAAAAAAGCAAAAATTTAAGAACATGTTAAGAACATGCCGAGGCTGAGAAAAGGTGAAGAACATTTATTTATGATGATATAAAACTATTGCAAATAGTTCTATACTCTTATTAACCTAGTGCGAGGTCCGTACCGTAATTTACGTGCCCGAAGTTTTTCTTATGGACCGAGAGCGCAACTCGAGGTCCATGAAAAAACAAGGGCACGTAAATTACGCTACGGAACGAGCAAACTAGGTTAATAAGATGTTTATTATATGGCCCTCTGGTATTCCTGCCGGAAATGTGAGAAAAC
>JANSTR010160983.1:0-10038 GCA_025434805.1 Antipathozoanthus remengesaui
AGATCTTATTTTCTTTTGAAAACGCCCGCGGAGGGAAATACTATACGATAACACCAAAATTTCCTGCACACTCAGCCTTTGACGGAAATAGGTTTGCCGGCGATGGCGACAAAACCTACGGTTGGTCAAATTACCAATACCTATTAACCAAATAGGGAACTTTCAGCTGTGGAATCGGGTCGTGGTAAAATGTCTCTTTTAGTCCTACAAATCTCCATTTTACAACAGTAAGCTGTTAATGTTTACACCTGACAATCTCTTGAATGGTGACCACACTACACACACGCACAGCAACGGCTACACCTCTTGACACAACTCCATCACTGTTCGATACTGAATCAATCAGCAGGTCCAGTCGGTATGTTTGCTTCACACTACTCCTGGCTTTGTGACGGCGCTCTCAGGGCTGCAACACTCTGCCTTGCAATTCTGGAGTGGCCACTGCGGGAAAAAGGATATTGTAGTTAATGCGGGAATCTCATATCAGTAATACATAATATATAAAATCATATTAATCCATTTAACAGAATTGAGTATAAAATAGGTAATACACCACTGGCACCGGGTTCACTACCTTTTTTGAGAAGTGCGTAGGATTTTTGAACTCACCCGATAGAAGGTCGAGAGACTAGACTAACGGCTTAACGTCGTTGTCCACGGACGATGTGGCAAAAGAAGATCGCACAAAATTTAACCTTCGGCCAGGTTGCACAGGGATTGAACTCAGGAGTGAGGACCTCCTGGTTGGCAGTCAGCGATCTTACCAACTACGCTAACCTCACACACACACACTGAGGATATTGAACTGAACCCAGGACCTCCTGGTTGGTAGTCAGCGATCTTACCACCTACGCTAACCTCACGCACACACTAAGGATATCGAACTGAACCCAGGATCTCCTGGTTGGCAGTCAGCGATCTTACCAACTGCGCTAACCTCACACACACACACACTGAGGTAATCGAACTGAACCCAGGACCTTCTGGTTGGCAGTCAGCGATCTTAACAACAGCGCTAAAGTCACACACACACTGAGGATATCTGAACTGGACCCAGGAACTCCTGGTTGGCAGTCAGCGATCTTACCAACTGCGCTAACCTCACACACACTGAGGATATTGAACTGAACCCAGGACACCCTGGTTGGCAGTCAGCGATCTTAACAACTGCGCTAACCTCACACACACTAAGGATATCGAACTGAACCCAGGACCTCCTGGTTGGCAGTCACCGACCTTACCAACTGCGCTAACCTCGTACAATTAATAAAGTATTTGAAATTTATTGGTATCAACTGTTCAAAAGCTCTCGTTTTCAGCCATGTTATCCTCAACATAATATTTACCACCTGTTATTTGATAACGAACTCGTATGTGATGATACATGATGACGTTAATATTACGGTGAAAGTCGTACTACTTACTTCTCGTCCTTGAAAACTCGAAAGTAATAATCAACAAAATCCGATCTCCCAAGGAGCTCCACAAAATCTTCATCGTGTGTAATAACAACCAGTTGGTAGTTCCTCTGGTTCTGTCTGGTCCGGATCACACTATAACCAGTAATTCAAACATCAACAAATAGAAAATATGAGATAACGAGAAAATAGACCTTTGAGACGCTTTTTTTGCAGTTCAAAGTTGGTATATAATTAATATATTTAAAACTGTCACAAAATACCCAAAATGTTAAGAGAGTGTGTGAAAAATTGCATGGGATCGACGTTAAACAAGCACTCATGCCGATTGACTAATATTGATTATCACGCACTCGGTGAGATGATTAGCCAAGCTCTCAATATAATTTGATAATCACAATACTCACTCAGTGAGATGATTAGCCAAGCTCTCAATATAATATTGATTATCACAATACTCACTCGGTGAGGTGATTAGCCAGGCTCTCAATATAATATTGATTATCACAATACTCACTCAGTGAGATGATTAGCCAAGCTCTCAATATAATACTGATAATTACCATACTCACTCGGTGAGATGATTAGCCAAGCTCTCGATATTGTCCTCATCCAGATTACATGTTGGTTCATCCAGTGTGAGGATGCCACAGTTCAGACAAAATGTCTCTGCCAGTGCGAGGCGGATGATGAGTGACGCTAACACCTTCTGACCTGCACTGCAGCGCCCCCTCATGTCCAACGCTGTATCTCCCTTAATCATTACAACCTGGAATGGAGAGTTGATGTTAGACAGGCCATCTCTATTTTTCCACTTATTGTCATTCGATCGACCCAAATTCTTTAGGTTTTCATAATAAAAAAGTTGGAAAACGGCAAATGTGTCCGAGCTATTAGTTTTACTAACAAATTTTCAACAGTAGTATATTGTTTATCGTCACATTTTTTGATTTACAATTTTTAACTCATTGTGTCTTCACTTGCGAGCTAAACCTGTAGTCGCAGAGGACTAATTTTTTAGCATAATTGACATCAATGGCATAATTGACATCAATGACAAATCACTATTAAAAATATCAGCGTCTGAGATTCGTCATCTCCTCTCATCCGCTTATCGGACCTAAGGTGCAATTTTGCTTGGAAAATGTTTTTGAAGTTTTCGATCTCAAAATATAATTTTTTTGCTGAATACGCAGAACTAAAGTATATAACGGCATTATAGCCATTCTTGTTACTGGAGAATCAAGCATGCAGTACTTTATTGCTTCTTGTTTAATGGCTCAAGGGCCAGGTTTGATTGTAAACATTTGTTCAGTTACAACTGCTGTAGTTCTAATATCTGCCTTGACGGTCGTTACCAATGATCTTGTTACAAATAAACTACGTGAGCACCATGATTGGGCACCATGATTGGGCACCATGACTGGACATCATGATTAGACACCATGACTGGACACCATGATTGGGCATTATGATTGGGCACCATGATTGGGCGCCTTGATTGAGCAACATGACTGGACACCATGACTGGACACCATGATTGGGCATTATGATTGGGCACCATGATTGGGCACCATGATTGGGCGCCTTGATTGGGCAACACGATTGGGTACCATGATTGGGCGCCTTGATTGGGCACCATGATTGGACACCATGATTGGGCAACACGATTGGGTACCATGATTGGGCGCCTTGATTGGGCGCCTTGATTGGGCACCATGATTGGACACCATGATTGGGCGCCTTGATTGGGCACCATGATTGGACACCATGATTGGGCAACACGATTGGGTACTATGATTGGGCGCCTTGATTGGGCACCATGATTGGGCACCATGATTGGGCACCATGATTAAACACTAACCTTGTAGTTATATGTCCGCCTCTGCTTGGCTGCCCCACTCCCTTCTTCATCCTCCGACCGGATTTCAATTGTATCAATATCTGGCGAACAAATTGCAGTTTAAATCACCATTTTGAACTCGACTGGATCAGTTATCCGTTCGGACTGAAAAAGCTGAATATTACAGTCAACAAATGAAATGGCAAAATGGTAAGGATCATAAGAAATTGTCTCGGAAATCCATCCTCACGTTTTGGGATGTGCAGACAAATCCAGGTCCAGTTGCATAAACTAAGTTGTTTTTATGGAATGTTGCTATTGTTAAGTACACTACTCTGATTGGCTGCCGCTGAAACTGCGACGAATTTAAAAGAAAAAGTAAACAACAAGGGTAACAGCTAATCACCACTTGAATTTAATATATTCACAAAATAATAGGAATTGAGAATCGAAGTACTAACTAATACTAATACTCTACTACGAAGATCCAGTTACTTAATATTGATCTATAGAACAACATGGGATTCAGTTGTATTATAACACATTGTTAGTTGATACTACTCGTTTGGAACGCTGGTATAACTCAAGCTGAAAGCTTTCTGTGGTGCTTTTGGTGATCAACGGTTCTTAAAGCACAGACCTCTAATCATCGAGTCCTTATGGTAAAAAGATTAATATTCCCAAAACGCTTAGCGAACTATAAACATGTGTTTCCGGTTCTGGTAAACTTGCGATAATGCACTTGAACATTAAACTTACCATGCCCTCTGTATGTGTTGATCCAGTATTCTTTAATAATTTTGTTAATTTCCTCCATCTTCAGACTGTGGTACTTCATGATGGCTCTACAGATGACAAATGCGTCCGTTACACTGGCACTACTGTTTGTGTTTCGGCAAAACCAAAGCTTTCTGTAATTTCGTGCTAATACAGTCGTCATGTACATTTTATCTTACCTATCCAACGCCTTGTAGTACTTGTCCAAATCAGAATTCGCCATCTCCGTAGTCTGCAGGCACATTCAAGTTAATTCGTCAAAAAGAAAGTACGTACATACATACATGTAACTATAAATCAAGTGCTCTTCACGGAGCTTTTCAGCACTTGTATTATGACCAGCATATGTTTCAGTATGTGATGGTCTTAGCCAGACCGCTGTAAGTGGTATACAATTCTTTCTGTCTGAGACATTAAGTCGTGCCCTCAAGTCAACGGACCACAACACCTGGATTATCCCGCTCTTTTGAAGAAGTGCGTGGGTTCGTTTAAGTCCCTTGATAGAACATCGAGAGACTAGACCAAGGCTTAACGTCTCTGTCCACGGACGAAGGTCACACAAAGTTCAACCCTCGACCAGGCTGGGGATTGAACCTGAGACCTCCTGGTTGGCAGTCAGAGATCTTACCAACTGCGCTAACCTCGCTCGGGTTTAAGGACTGCTTTCCTACAATGCTGTGCACTATCATTTCAGTTTTCAGTGGCCAAGTTGCCATTGAAAGGCAAACTGTATCATTTATTAATAACAGAATAAATTGAGGTAAAACTTCTTGTAGTAAACCCAAGGCGGACGAGATTCTTGTAATGTGTTGTACATTTAGCTCTTCCTGCTTCTATTTAGACTCGACACAATAACCATATTGGTTGCTTTCATCAGTGAAATGTCAAAGATCTACAATTTCTCCTGAACATGTTACAGTAAAAACAATTCATGACTTTCTCTGATGGAACTTCAACTTTACCAGACCACATTCACACACAATCACAATTCGTTGAGAAACATGCTGAACTTTCTATATGTTGTTGTTGCGAACATTCTTCATTCTAAACACAGAAGTCCCTTTCCTTCCTTTTCTTAATTCTCAAAACCAGTCGATTCTACCTGATCCCATGAGTGATGACTACAGCTGTATATAAAACAAAACATACATCAAAGAAATTCCGCTGCACTATTCAGTTTCAAATTCACTGATCTATTTCAATATAAAATACATCTGAAGACAGCTGTTCTGTTTACCTTCATCGCTATCACTTTCTGGCGATACTTGTCTTCAGCGTTCTTGTACAAGTCACTGCGTAGCTCCTGCTGGTAACGTCGGATCTCCTCTTCGTAACCCTTCTGGCGGCCATCATACATGGCACGCTAAAGAATGGCAGATATACTACACTTCACAAGATAGTAAATGCAAGTGAATGGTTTAAACAGCGGTTAGTAGTATGGAAATTAATGAAATGTAATCATGGCACTGGGGAAGACAACTTCAACAGGCGTCTGAAATACGTGAATAAATTCACGACGGGACCCATGACCCTATGATTTTCGGTGCAGTGCTCTACCAACTGAGCTAACAAGTCTGCTGGGAACTGGTCACATTGTGAGTTACCTATACCCAGTGACCCTGTGATCTTCGGTGCAGTGTCCTACGAACTGAGCTAACAAGACTGCTAGGAGCTGTTCACATTGCGAGTTTCCCATATCATTCCCAGTGACGCTGTGATCTCTGCTGGGAGCTAGTCACATTGAGAGTTATCCGTACCCATTGCAAGTTCATTTATACCCACACGTAGCGAATAAAATGTAAGTGAACGGTTTAAAATGCGGCCAGTTGGATATGTTTGATCTTATTGTCCCATTCACTATTACAATGCAGTTGATAATAGGATGACAATGTATGAATGAGTGGGCTATATATAATGAAACAATATTTGAAACAATTATAACTAGATGGAGTACGTGTCAGAACACTCATTCACGTAAAGGACGCTGGATCCTTCGATCACTCATGAGGGAACACAAAGGAAGACATCGTTAACTCTTGCCAGGAAGCCTGGATCATTGCCTTAAACAGCACGTAACTCACTCAAAAATCGATTTGTGTTACAAATCGGTGTGAACAAAGAATTAGCTTTGCAACATAAGTATTTCTTCGATACTTTATCCGAGTACCGAATAACACTGTTGCTCGTTTGTAGTTAGTACCTGTTTTCTCATTTCATCCGATTGTTGCTGTAGCTTTGTCCTTTCCCTGTGGACAGACGACAATATCTTCAGTTGTCTGGATGTACGCAAAGTATAAAACTGTCAGAACGTCAAGTATCTCGTGATATTTCTATGTGTATTAATTTGGGAACTTTCCGTTTTGTACACCGTATTCGGTATACTCAGTCCAAGCCCCCATCAACAACAGTTGAGGCGAGTCTCCAGAAAGACAGCCTCCTTAACTGTCGACATCACCATAATCTTCATACTTTTCTAGTGAGTTGACAGAAGGCCTCCTTACCTGCTGACGTCACCATGATCTTCATACTGCTTTAGTGAGTTGACGGGATGCTACCTTACCTGTTGGCGTCACCATGATCTCCATACTGTTCTGGTGAGTTGACAGAAGGCCTCATCACCTGTTGACATCACCACGATCTCCATTCTGCTTTAGTGAGTTGACAGGAGCCCTGCCTACCTGGTGACGTCACCATGATCTCCATTCTGCTTTAGTGAGTTGACAGGAGCCCTGCCTACCTGTTGACGTCACCATGATCTCCATACTGTTCTGGTGAGTTGACAGAAGGCCTCCTTACCTGTTGACATCACCACGATCTCCATTCTGCTTTAGTGAGTTGACAGGAGCCCTGCCTACCTGGTGACATCACCATGATCTCCATACTGCTTTAGTGAGTTGACAGGAGCCCTCCCTACCTGTTGATAACACCATGATCTTCATACTGCTTTAGTGAGTTGACAGAAGGACTCCTTACCTGTTGACATCACCATGATCTCCATACTGTTTTAGTGAGTTGACAGGAGCCCTCCCTACCTATTGAGGTCACCATGATCTCCATACTGTTCTAGCTCCTTCTGCACGTCAGCCAGCTTTCGGTGGTTGGATTTTACCTCCTCCTCAATCCTTTTTAATTGAAGGTTATCCTCCAGTTCACGTGTTCGGACCTGTTTAGTTTAGAGAGAGATAGAATCCACTGAAGTTATTGCTATCGCCGTTACAAGTTTGTACTGTATATAACAGATAAAACGTGCCCACTGATTGGATATGGTGATGATCTCCGTTTGACAGCTCACAAAACGTCAGAATCACCACATTTTTCTTTAATTTACAATAATATTCAACTGGGTCCTCAGGACTCCGCTGGAATGGCTCATATGCCTTATATTCACTTGAAGTGCAACAATTTTCGTGTGTTTCAAAACTAAATGTAAAATTAAATAAAATAGTATGATTCCTGTTCACAAACCTGTTGTTTGGATATGTCGTTCTTCAGGCCATCAACTTGTGACTGAACAGTCTTCTTTTTTGTGTCCAACTGTTCTAGTTTACGCTCAAACTGTTTGAGATCTTTCTCGTTTTCTTCCAGTGCTGTTTCGCCACCTTGTGCAACGTACCTAGAACCAAGTTAGAACGTCAAAAACATTCCAATGGGAACAAAATGCCTTGTTATCTATAATCGACTGTCCATGGAAAATGTACCTACAAGATAAACATCCGGGATTCAAGTGTTGTATTTCCAAAAGTGAGGAGTCCAATTTCTGTCCAAGATTTTCGAGAATTATGCATTCTTGTGAAGATTTCCAAACGTTTTCCGAAATGGCCGTAATTTTTCAAAAATCGTAACAACTTTCTGTAAACTTTTTCAACAACGTTTGAAAGATTCTCAACTTTCCCAAAGACTTTATGATTCATGGAATAGGAATGTAAAGACAGCAGGCAGTAACCACAGCTTTCGAATTAATCACAAACTCGCATCATGAATTCGTACGATAGATGAATAATTTTGTCTATGTCATAAAAATGACACATACTTGATAAATACTGCAAGTATTCTAGTTTTAGTGCTTGTGCAAGAAACGGCTGGTCAGAATAATCACACATGTGCAGCTTGCAGCAAAAGACGAACGATGGCAAACTTCCTCAATGGCGCCAAAAAAAACCATGTCTGCAGTCAAATCAAACAACTTCAAACTTTTTTAACCAAAAATCATAATATACCAAGTTCAACTTTCATTGTGGACGATAAAAAAGATAAGAAAAATATGAGTTTTCTTTAAGGTCTTGCCTAATGCAAAACTGTTCTTGCAAAGCTGTTTTTGCAAATTTTGTGAGCTTCGTTGACGTTCTTCCGACATGTGACGCGCGAAAATAAATCTTGGACACAGTCATTAATATAACAAACATTACCTTTTAATTTCCTCTGTCTTTTCTCTCACTCTCTCGCCCTTTGCCTTAATCTCGTTTAACTGCACAAAAAAGCAAAACACTTAATTAAATCATCTATATAGTTTTGACTATAAATACTAAAAACAGAACTGGTTTTTTTGACGGGGTATACTTTCGGGGGGTGGGGCGTATTTTCAGGGCAATGGAGTATATTTTTGGGGTATGGGGCGTATTTTCGAGGAATGGGTGGGGGATGGTACTTCTTTTCGGGAGAGTGGACAAGCGAACTTTTTTCGAGGGAACTGGGTTATTTCCTGACTGGTGGGGCTTATTTCCTGGATGATGGGACTTACTTCCTGGATGATGGGGCTTATTTCCTGACCGATGGGGCTTATTTCCTGGATGATAGGGCTTATTTCCTGACTGATGGGGCTTATTTCCTGACTGATGGGGTTTATTTCCTGGATGATTGGGCTTATTTCCTGGATGATAGGGCTTATTTCCTGGATGATAGGGCTTATTTCCTGGATGATGGGGCTTATTTCCTGGATGATGAGGTTTATTTCCTGGATTATGGAGTTTGTTTTCGGGGGAGTGGCGACGGGGGATGGAATTCTTGCTCACCCTTTTGCGATTCTCATCATCTACTGTATCCTTGTTGGACTGAATATCATTCTTCTTAGACAGCAGTTCATCGAGTTTTGCCTGCGAAGATGGTCAACACTGTTGTCTAAGAATGCATGAATTCATGATGCATAAAACAGCATTCACAAAAGCTACATGTTTTGAGTTAAATATGAAACGACATTCTCTTCACTGAACCAGAACTTTTTTCGAATCATGGTCTTGAAATCAGTCACTTATTGTATTTGCATCGTCTCAAACCATTGGTATTGGAACTTTGGAAGTTCGGAAAACCAGTATAAAAAGCGATGCACATTTCTTCTCTGTGCCAGGCTCAACGAAGCATGGCCTTCAATATGCTTTGTCAACCTGTGAACCTAAATATTTCAATTGGATTGTTGCTCACTTGCCTTTCAAAGCCAAATATTTCTATAGAATAGTAGCTCGTTTATCTTTCAAAGACTCTTGTGCAGGGTCAAGGTCAGCACACAAAAGAGTTAAAGAAGAAAAACCTGTAAACAAAGAATTAGCTGAGATTCATAACCAGTCCCTCTGTTAACAATGTTCAAACTACTTAATTACAGACACTGTCACTGATGGAGTAATGATCAAGCATAAATGAAGTACCTGAATGGGGCGAAGCTCTGACTCTGCTTCCTAAAACGAGAAAAAATATTGTTTATGGGTTGCTGTAAAATTATGTTTTAACAACAGCAAAAAAAGCTTTATTTGTTCCTAGAATAGTATTTACAATGACAGTACGTTGATAATTATTTGAACATAAATAAAGGTGAGGGAAGAATTGAAAAAAGCTGTAATTTAACCTAATACGTTGATTGAAATGTTCTAGTTAGTTACAGAGATATCAATGATAATGACGAAGTTGAAGAATATTCTTTGCTACCACGAATAGGAATTGACTCGTCCGCTAGTATAATATCTGTCACCTAACGGACCGCACTGACACGGATGTAGACATGCCTTTGGATAA
>JANSTR010160994.1:0-10038 GCA_025434805.1 Antipathozoanthus remengesaui
ATTGGTTTTAAGATTAAATAACCCTAACAATAATTTTCATGCAGTTGGGACCAAAATAGGATATTATATCAATGACAGAGTATATTATATCAATGAAATAAGATATTATATCAATGAACTGAAAACCCTTGTTAACTTAGATGTGGATTGTCATTGTCTACATCCCTCTCCACTGTTGGAAATTGTGAATGTCGCTCAGACAACTTCAATTTGAAAAGACTGTAGCTTGTCAAAAGTGAAGCACTGGAAACTGGAATCAAGTATTGACGCATTTTATACTTTCTTTTAACAAAGCAAAAAGCAAAATCACGCCTAGGTGATCACGGTTCTTCAAGTTGTATTACCAATATATTACCTCTTATAAAAAGCTATCATCAAGTTTGTGAAAAATTGCACCGTAATCGGATTTGACAAAACAATTTTCTTCACCGTAAGGTGGGATGTAGGCTGACGTTACGATCTTTAGCCCTTCGTCGCAGCATCATCTTGGCTGGTTTTATTATACGTTTTTTCCATCTGCTATTTTATTTTTACCTACCGACTAATTAAATCTCTTTTGTTCTTGGACTGCTTGTTCCCGATTGCTCTATTGCTACATAATTTCCATTCTTGTTAAAGTAGTGTAATAGTTCAAGCCTTGAGCAAAAGAAAATTCTAATATTCCCTCCCTTTTATTCTTTAGTTTTGATCAACATTAGTAGAGAGTCTTACAACTTGTCTTGCTATTGATTCGGCATTTTAGGAACAATTAATTGTCGTCCTTATTTTACTCCTCCTCATCCTCTTCTCTCTCCTCCTCCTCTCATCCTTCTCCTACTTCTACTTCTCCTCTTCTCCTCATTTCTCCCTCCTACTCTTCCTCCTCCTACTTCTACTCCTCCTCTTCTCCTCATTTCCCTCTCCTACTAATCCTCCTCCTCCTACTAATCCTACTGCTGCTCCTCCTCTTTCTTCTCCTCCTTCTCGTTTTCTGTCTTCCTCCTCCTACTGCTCATCCTCCTCCCCGTTATCCTCCTTCTCTTCATCTTCATTTCTTCCTCCTACGCCTCCTCCACCTACTGCTTATCCACCTATTCCTCTTCTTCATTCCACTCCTGTTCCTCATTTCCACCTCCTACTATTGCTCTTCCTCCTACTGCCCCTCTTTTTACTCCTCCTCGTCATCTTCCCCGTACTTCTCCAACTCCTCCCTGTCATCCGACTTCTTCTATCCCTACTCCTCCTCCTCTTACTGCTCCTCATCTTATCCACCCGATTCCCTACCTCCTGTTCTCTTCATTTTATTCATCCTCCTCCTAAAACCGTATAGACTGTATGTTTATATGCTACATAGTCTAGCTAGGTTTAGGTGGTTAAAATCTAAATTCAAAACAAATCATTATGACTTATTTATTCTTAGTTCTATTCCTCTGTTTTCATTTTTGCGCATTTCATCTGAGACCTGTACGCCGCAATAGCGACAATGCAGGATCCTCAAAAATGCACACCTAAAACGCCGATCAAAAATGACGTAGAAAATAGGATTCCCACAGCTGTTTATAAATTTAAGGAATGGTGGCAGAATAGCGGCGCGAGGCGGTATTTCGACACCACGTTGCCTCAGGTTTAACAGCACAGCAACTGGAAACCAGCAGATGAGGTAGAAGCTAATTACGGCTGTGGTCATCTTCAGTACCCTCGTATCCCTCAAGTTCTGAACCCTTAGTAATTGAGCGTTACGGGTAGCTCCACGTTCGGTATTTGATAGCACTCTCTTTGCTATGACACGTTGATACAGATAGATCCAGATGTAGCATATGATGACGAGAGCTGTCGCAGGGTATGTGGATACAATATTCACAAACACGAGGTAGGTATCGTGTTTTGGGTGCCACTCCAAAGTACAGACGTAAAAATCCGGTATATATGCATAAGCTCCCCATCCGAGCAAAGGTGTTCCAGAAGTGAGAGCTGACAGTAGCCACACACAAGCGATGGCGATGTTGGTTTTCTTTTGAGAACCAAGAACTTTAGTGTAAATGTTATTGAACACAATCTTTAATAGTCTGTTTAAAGCTAAAACCGTAAGAGAATCGAGTGTGGCAAAAGTTGTGAGGGCAAGAAGAAAGGCTTCAATATTGCAAAAATGTTCGCCAAATATCCATTGTCCTTCTGCCAAACTGATACAAAATATAGGAATCACAAGAAGGGCGTTAATTACGTCAGTCCAAGCAAGTGATTCGATGATTCTATTTGTGTTACTTCGACGCAGGTTTGGATCAATGTGAAGAGCGACAATTAATAGGGTGTTAGCCACAGCACCGAGGATACCACAGACTGCTGCGAGAAATACCTGAAGTCCGATTTCCGTTGAGCTCCTTGTATCTTGGTATGGTGTTGCAACTGAAGCGTTACTTTTTACATGTTCTGAATCAAAAATAAGAGTTGTATTTAGGATCATGTTTTCCATCTGTCAGAACTCTGCCAATATTTTTGCCACCCAGGATTGAAGTTGGAACGAAGTGTGACAACCGTGCAATTGCAAATGAAATGTCTTAGTAGACGGCAGGCCTGCTTTCTTCTAGGTTGTTTTCCAGTTTCTGAATGAAAAATAATGTAATTTCAGTTATTCAAAACAAACTTGCGGTATAGTTTCAACTCTCTCAGCTATACGATTTCCTTTGTTCTTAGAGAAACCCTCGCTTTGTTTTTTATTTATTTAGATTAATTACTGAGGAACACAGCAGTGCATTAAATTAATAACAATTAAAAAGCTTAAGCCGAAGGACTTCCGATTTTGATAATACATAGCGGGGGCAGAAAACAACAGATTACTTAAGTACTACTATCTTTTCGCTTAATGTTTAGAAAGTTTGGGTCACTAATGTACAAATACGAGCCATATGAAAAGACTAAATCAATCAGATTAAAAAGCAGACAAAAAGCTGAAGTTTGCTTCAATAATTCTTGATTTCTTAAAATTCTTGCTAGTGCGATTGATTTAATCTTCTTTGACACGATCAAAGACCACAGAAGGGTCAATATTAGTCTTGAAAATATATATGTTTCAAAAATTCAATATTACCGAAAAACTTTTATATGTAGACGTTAGAATTAAAAAAACAGTAGTTTCCGGAGTCAAAACCCACGGGAAACCGAGTGCTGACTGCTTTGATAAATTGTTTTTTTTGTTTGTCACATTACAATCTCCAAGACCAAACTGCTATAAATACTCTGGAAGCTATGAATTAATATACTAATGAACTAATAAGATTGGAGTCTAACAAAAAAGTGCCTGGTTTGTGGCCTTTGGAGAGAAGAAGAATTGCTTAAAAATATGCACGTTCAAAACTATAAAAAGTTACAAATGCCTAAACTATTCCAATCTTTAATTGTTTGCAGGACAAAACTTCAAACATTTTCGGTATTCTTTAATATATATACTAAAGCATATGAAAACTATTGTTAAATGTTTCAAAGTCTTGGGAGTTATGGCGGGCTGATGTTGATCACACAACAAACACCGACAAGATCAGTCGCAGTCCTCACTGAAATTAAACTGAAAAAGGTATAAAATTAAGCTAAAATGTTCTAAAATCAAGTCTCACTTTCTGCACTTTAATAAACCCGGTTTATATGATTACGGTATGAGCAGTAATCAGCGTAGAATTTGATGAAATTTGGGTGATAAAATTAACGTCAGTTATTATATTTCATAGCAAAGAGGTACAGCATATCTCTTCGGATTTGTCAGGAAATCTGTGAGGCAAACGTTACTCTAAGAAATTATTTAGAAGCAAAAATAATTAAACAAAAGTAAGAAAGTAAATGAATAAAGAAGCAATAGAAACTGTCAACAATCATAACGGATAAAAAATGTAATTAATATATAACAAAATTGAGTGTACTGAAACATGTGTGCATAATGATATTTCATTGAAGATTGCGAACTTCTCTTACATAGATATTTCCAAATGGTGAGTTGAGGTGCAAGAATTTGCAGTTAACGAGATTAAGTTTCATAAAGTCACCGCCGTTCAGCTCAGACCATTGAACTATTCTGGTACTGCACAACAATGATAGATAATACACATAAAGAAGGCCCTGCTATGTTTTCGGAAAAAACTAAATTTGTCACATTTGTTCTTTTCAAAAAGAAATGTAATTTATATTTTGTGGTAATTTATATTTTATGTTACCGAACTGGCGATGCTCCCGTTTTAACTGACATGGCAATTTAGCTTGATGTTTCTTGTCACTTGTGTCAAACATGACACCTTTAATTTTGAAATATGTCTCCTTTTTTATGGAGAAGTTTCACGGACAGAAATTCTGAATAACCCATTGCTATCTCATTATTACTTGTCTCTGTAGTGCCATTTATCTCGTATCAACCCTTTCTCTGTCTCAATTGAGGCCCGAACTTCATAGAAATTGTTTACACACTTCAATAGTGAAGCAAAATGAATAGCGACTTTATGGGCGCTTTCAACAACCGCTTCTAAAGTTAAATTGAATAACATCAATCACTTCTACTCTTCAAGACAAGCAAAATGAATGGTCGCTTTATAGGGTTTCATCAACTGGTTCAAAAGTTAAATTGAATAACATCAATCACTTCTACTCTTCAAGACAAGAAAAATGAATGGTCACTTTGTGGGGTTTCAACAACTGGTTCAAGCGTTAAATATACTAGTTTAAGAGAAATCGGGTTTAGATAACATGTAAGTTAAGAAGAAATTTCCTCTTGGACGGTGTTATTGTCGTTCTCAGTAAAAGGTTATATAATAAAATACTTGTTATATTTTATAACCTCGAACGTTTGGTCTTTACGGAATAAATGGTTTTGATCAGTTGCGTTCTTCCCTCCGGCATCGCAATTCAAAAGCAAGTCGTTCTATTTTAATACGTTTTGATTGGTATGGATATTTTTCAAATGTCCTTGAGCTTCACTAACTTCTCGTGAAAGTCACAGAAGCATGAACTATTTTTATAGGAGAATAACTTATATTTGAAGTATCCTTTAAACACGAAGACGCACTATAAAAGGGCATGCACCTAGGTACACCTCGCTCAGTTGTCAATCAATCGCCTTGCTGATAGGAGCTCCCTCAATCACTGGTCAAGTCGATTCAAGCGCGAATCTCAAAGTCAAACTCGTCATATTTTATTATCTTTCAGCTTCAACTTGGCGCAGACCGTATTTTTCATTACTGTATCGAAATACACATTATTACTGAATATTCACTGCCCTAAACAAACTGTATTCTTTGTATATAATACGAGTACTCTTTTTCCCGTAAACAAATTGCGTTAATTTAAAAGTGATAATAAACATAGTTATTGCACATTATCAAACTAAATTGCTAATCAGTAAAACGGGAGCATCGCCAGTTCGGTAACACAAACAACAGTTCAATTTTTGGCAAAAATTCGTGAAAATAATTTGTATGAAGTTGCGTTCACATAAACGCAATTGTCACACCAAACTGAAATCGTCCCTCAGGATTTGCTTTCCTTTTCCATTTGTCTCTGCACCACTTTCTTCTGCCTTTTATATCCGCAAATGATTTAGTTGAATTCCAACGCTCGAGCTGAAGGGGGCGGAGTTTATTCCCCTTTTGTAGTGCGCCTTCGTGTTTAACCTGGTCTAAAAAGAACAAAATATCTTGCAACCTCAGCAAATGTAAAGAACTCATCTTTAGAAAGAAAAACAGCAGCGCTCAATACCAGCCAATTAATAACATTCCTCAATGTAGTAATCTGGTTTTGCCAGGTGTAACGCTTCAAAGCAATTGTAAGTTCAATATGCATGTAAGACTTAAGCTAAACAAGGCAAACAAATGACTACATATTTTAAGAACACTTAGAAAAGAGCAATACTTTCAAAACGAAATACACCATCTGTTTATATCTCCGGTTTTACCAATTTTTACCTATGGTCTACCTGTTTATGAGGCTTCTGAATCAGATCTCACTAGTATCCAGAACTTTTTAAGTAGTTATAAGCGCCGTTTCATTTCCTATCCTATCCTCATTAACGACCTTTTAAGTAAACAGGACTGTAAGGTTTTCAAAAAAGCTGTCTCTGTAGATAGTCACCCACTCTGTTCTTACATCCCTCCAAAAAAGACTGCTCATACTATCTCCGAAACAAACGATGCACACACCCTAAAGTAAACATTGAGAGTTTTAAGAATTCCTTTGTAAACAGACTTATTTTTAACCATAATTTGGTATAGAATAGTTTATATCATATATTTTTCTTCTCATAGTGTTTAGATGGTTTATTTTGTAAAGTTATTATTTCCCATGTAACATGGGATATGTATTTTTATCTTGTGAAGAATAAAGACCATTACGATTATCACTATCATTACCGTTACCGTTACAATTCATCTCCTCAAGCCTGGCGGAAACATAACGAAGCGTTACTTTCAATTTGAAAACGGAGACGCACACACTTCTCCGTTTTCGTTTAGTTTCGTCTCGACTCCTAGAACTATTTCGTCGAGCTTCCAACTACAAAACCACAATGAATATACCAGCGAAAGTTGTAGCATTACACAATGTTCATTAAACCAGCACAACTGTCTAGTAAGAAGTAGCATAAATGATCGATGCATGTCCGCTGGAAACCAGCTCAGTTTGATGGAGCCAAAGCTAAAACCATTTCAACCTCAGGTTTTTTCTACCGTGATGCATCAGCGTTGTATTTCATTATCATGTAAAATGTCAACATTTTTTCTGTTTCTGTTATGTTTGTTTTCGGCTGAATATCACTTTATTAAACAATTCAGTTTTGATTTCGATTCCCGCTGCCATCGATGCTTTTGATTTGTTAACCCTTTCAGCTGCAAAGAGGACTTGTGACGAACTGCTATATTCTCCTAAACTGTCTCAATATCGTCCCTGTAAACAAGTGGGATGAATGTTGTCTTATGATCTAACCTCGTCCCCAGTCAACAACTCTAGCTTAACGGGCGGCGCGATTTGACTGGGCGCTAGTTAGGTTGGCTGTGCTCCCAAGCTTCGGCGTCGGCAGGCAAACAAAGCGAACCAACAAGAAGGATGACTGGGTACGAGGCTAACTATGATCAATTACGTTACTCTGGCGGTGACCTGGCCCAAATTTGTCCGCTGTGGGAATGTTAATGAGCGCGATTCATCGTTATTCTTGAGTCCCACAATCCTCGCAAAAGCTCTGCGGTATCTAACACTTCTGATGCAATACACATATGGGTTAATGGCAGAGTTGCACATCGACACCGCCTGCACCCATCGGAAACCTCTCAGGAAACTAGCGCTAGTGGCTTTACTTCCATATATGGCAGCGAACAGAATCAACGGAAGCCAGAAGAGGAGAAACACACCCACTATAACAGCAATCGTTTTGGCTGCCTTCCGCTCTCCTCTCTGATCGCGGGCTTCCTGCTGAGGTTTGTTTTGCATCTGGGGATGAACAGTCACAATCTGTGGACGAAGAGAAGTGGGATATGGCGCATTTTGAAATGGTTTAGCTTATTGCCAGTGTAAGAAATAAACTCTGTTCTAATTGAGTAATGTAGATTTATAAATCTATTATATTTCTAAGTTTGTTATTAAAGTACTCTTACAATGTACGGTTAACATTCTCAGTATAGACGATCATTTCCAACGGGCTTTCATTTCTCAAAGGCTAGTATATTCAACAAACAAGGGATCTTAAAGGACTTGGCAGTTCTGCTTAGATCACACTATCAAGCGAAATAGCACAATCCAGCCAATCCGTGTTTGCACTATCCTATATACCACTATCCAAACCGTCTCAGAAAACGGAGAAAGCCGTGAGAAAAAATAACGTCCGGGACATTCGAACAGACAGTAAAACAATATGATGAAAATAAAAATATACTCTAAACTAGCTACTACTAGTAGGAATTGCTAGTAGTAAGTGAAGTGCTGCTACTTTACTGGTTCTTTACTTCATCCTCGATCATGTTTGTCTCGAAGGCGCTGTACGGAAAGATATTCTCGTTCAGAAATTCAAGCTACTTGAAAGGCAGGTAAATGACAACAATTTTGCAGTAAATTGTGATACGAAACTAACTTCATATTGAAACAAGTCTAATTCTTAACCAGCAATAGAGTCGAATAATTTTCTACATACACATCAGGGGCGTAGCCAGGATTTCTAGGAGGGAGGGGGGTGGGGTTCCAAATTGGTTGCAACGAAAACGGTTGGTCTATAAAAATCCCTACATTATGTACGTACAAGTCTTTAGCGCTTACGTTACGCAAACAGAAAACGCCTTCGTTGCCGTTGAGCGAACGTGTTTCAGAACAAAACGAAGAATTTCAGGAATCGAGAGTGCATTACACTCTTGCTGGGATAAAATCACTGTTAAAAATAGGAGAGGGGGGCGGTTCCTTGGCGCGAGAGGGGGGTTTCTGAACCCCTGGAACCCTCCCCTGGCTACGCCCCTGTACATGAAAGTGTTTAGCATGCTAAGGGTAGTACTCAGAAGCATCCATTTTAGTACTCAGAAGCATCCATTTTAGTACTCAGAAGCATCCATTTTAGTACTCAGAAGCATCCATTTTCCTACAAATGTACAAATTCGAGTTCCATTCGGAATATATACCAAAAAAAAATTATATAAAACAATTTAGTAATCATGTCTCTAGACTTGTTCAGCAAATTATCCGTAATAACTGTATTATGTGGAACACATTGTATGAGATTACTGCTAGTAAAATATACCTCAAGTCGCGAAACGAGCTAGGATCTTAAGGTATACGTTCCAGGTGTTCATATCAATTGAGCTATATATAGCAAGAATCAACCTTTCTGATTTTTCGCGATGCTATTATATTACTAGATGATAATCAACAAAGTAGGGTAAGAAAAGGAGACTGTGAAACCTAGGTCTAAAAACTCCAAACTCACCTTGTTTGCTTGCCTTCGAGCAACAATAAAAATGTAGACGTATATGGCGACTGTTATAAGAAGATTCAAGGTGACGTAGGCCCACAATGCCATACGGTCGACATTGTGAGGCACAGTGTAGACCAACGATAGTGCAAGAGATATGAGCCAGGTCAATACAATTGTGACGCCTGAACGACGAGCCGTGATCCAGATAGAATAACGAAATGTGAATCTAATCGCAACAAGGCGGTCGAGCGTAACAGCTGTCATACTTGTAACAGAAGCAAGTAACGCAAGATGTCCGACAAAACTGGAGGTTATATTAAGAGCATTACGGGTTATCTTGGCTTCAAGTGGGTAAAAGAACGTTTGGTATATCAGCAAGGGTTGCGCAATAGCGGTGACCAAGACGTCGGCGAGAGACAGACTTAAAATGAACATGTCCGGCACAGCGCGGAGATATCGGCTTGTTGCCACGGCAACAAGTACAAGCAGGTTGCCGATCGAACCAACAATGGAGGAACAAGCTGACAGCACGAAGATACCGATAGCTTCTTCAGTTGTGACCCATATCTTAATATCCGGCCCCTCACCCACACCACATGTCATGTTGGTGGAGTTGACGCTGCAGTTTCCTACCATGACTCAGGCGGTGTTAGGTTCCTGTACAAGTTTGTTTCGTTCTCTTTTGTTTCGCTGTTCCTATAGGAAGATAAAGAAAGTCAGGGTAACATTGTTTTTGCATTGATATGCTTCCTTCAAAAATTAGCCTCTAACTATAGCTCTTGTAACAAGTTTAGTTATGCACTTAAGTCAATAAGACAGAACTGATGGGCCAAATGGGCGTCTTACAAATCACATATCTGAAGAAACAGTTGGTAGCTGATAACTTGAAACATGAGTACGTAATTGGGAGTAAGTTAGAAAATATGTCTTGAAGGTGTAAAAAGTCTTACCAGACTTCCAAAATGAAGGTTTTGTACGAAATTTTAAAACTCAGCGATCCAAAGATCATGTACTTAAAACCTGAAACACGCAAGTCTCAAAAAGGCAAAAGATCGTTTTCCTAATTTTAATATTTAGAATTTATTAATTAAATATTTATATAAAAAGATTCGATCTATTACCTATAAATATAACCACAAACA
>JANSTR010161005.1:0-10038 GCA_025434805.1 Antipathozoanthus remengesaui
CGCTCGAAACGTCAGCTTTCTTCCAAATTTACGGCGCGGAAAATTTTTTTCGTCAACCCTCGGTTGATTTTATCATAGTTTTCAAGTATAATAGAAGCTGGTACTCATTTATGCAACTGAGTCGTCTGGAGCAGGTCGAGTAAAGTGCCTTACTCAAGGACATAGCACAGTTATCTGGCTGGAATTTGAACTCACGATCGCTACATTTGCTAACTGCTCAACCACTGCACCGCTAAATACTTCCATAGTGTTAAGCGGATGAGTAAACGACTTCCCTTGGACAGGACACTAAATGACTAATCCATTGCAGGCTAGTTTTCAAGTATATAGAAACTGGTATTCATTTATACAGCTGAGTCGTCTGGAGCAGGTCGAGTCAGTGTCTTGAATGCTCAAGTACGTACACAGTATTACGAGTCAGACATGCTAACCATTAATTCAATCACTACACCACCGACAATTGATCATACACAGGTGATGAAAAACAGAATTCTCCCATAAAGTTCACAGTGAAGCTGTAGAAACACGGTTCAGGAGAATTCAGCAATACATCGAATGTCGTGTTACTGTTAGGGCTGAAAGGATTAACCTTTAAAATTGAGTTGTTCACAAATATGGATGGATACGTCCAATTTATACACGTGCTAGCGCAATAAATTAACCCACATAACCGTAAATGAGCAAATAAATACAATTAGCACTTGAAATATTTTTTGTGTAGCAACTGTGAAAGATTTTCATCTGACTGTACAATGCCGTACCAATCGACCTCGCTCGGTATAACGACATCTTTTTCCTTTGTGCCTCAGTGCAGTAAGAGATATGAAAAATGAATGGTTTCATTTTACACACAAAACTGTGAGTTACTGTATCTCTGAATCCTTCTGTTTCCTGAAGTGTACTTACATGTATAAAACTTTATCCGCCGGAAGAAAATACTTTGATATGAGGGGCAAAATAGACTAGACAACCACTAGATCCAATTCCGAGCCAAGAAGGTCACAGAACCGGCATTTATCCCAGGTTTCTGTAGTGTTTTAAAAGCAAATGAGGGCACATGATTTCCCCTGGATGGGGCACTAATCTACCGTAGGCTTGTTCGCAGCTCACAGAAACTGGTACTCATTTCATTTTGTACATCCAATTCCACTGGAGCAAGTTGAATAAAGTGCACATGGTTCGCTCAAGGGCATAACAAAGCGGTGAACTCAGTACATCTCGTCATCCGTATCCAGCTCAGTCAAATTTACTATTTAGTCAAAAGTTCCGATTAATACTGTACATAACAAATAATTGTAAAGTGCATTTAATTAGCACCTTCTAAAGGGGATGTAAACAACTTTGTTTAATGCCAAATCTAAAATTACCAAACCAGAAGAGACAGCAGTTAGCCTAATTCGAAATCTATTTTTCTGCAGTTCTGGTGAGTACGCAAGTTCATGGTGTATATGCACGTACGGGTTTCTGGATATCACATCTTCCATTTTGCAATTTGAAGAAATCAATCACTGAATATAATCACTCCGTTTGAAACTAGATTTCCCGTGTCCCGTTTCAAGAATACGACTATCTTCAGGGGCGTAGCCAGGATTTCTAGGAGGGGGGTTCCAAATTGGTTCCGACGAACAAAACAAAGAATTTCAGGGATCGAGAGTCCATTACACTCTTGCTGGGATAAAATCACTGTTAAAAATAGGAGAGGGGGGGGAGGGAGTTGACGCGAGAGGGGAGGATCCGGAACCCCTGGAATCCTCCCCTGGCTACGTCCCTGATCTTGCGTCTCGGCCACACTTGATATTTCGAATTCTGACTTCAGAGTTATTTCTTCACATCCCGAATCTCATTCACAAAATAAGCCGTATGCCGCATCCCAAAAAAGGCCTATTGTGGACTCTCACTACCCCCGTTGGGTTGCGAACCGCTCGACACAAAAGTACAGTAGTAGTGGTATAATACTAATACGCCGAATATTCGAGCAAAAAGAACATACAAGGGTACAGTTAGAAAGTTTTGTTTATCAATTGCAGGTTGAATCTAGAGAATTGTTCCATCAGGTTGAAATTCTATAAAAATTAGGAAATTGATTTATGCTTGAAGAGAAATTACAGGGACCGCGGAGAGGAAAGGGCTGGGGGACAACCCCCCCCCCTCCCCCCTGTCCAACAATTTTTTCAAAATCGTAAAGCGTTACTGACAAAATGCATTTTCAGCTCTCCGACATTAAGTCACTAGTCAGCCCCCCACCCCATTTTTAAGTCTAATTGATTCAATACTGTACATGAAGGATTATTGAAAGAACAGCAATGGAAACAGCAAATGTTTGCTCGTTGTAAATATGACAATCTCCTCCATTTTCTAAAATTACTGACTAAATTTTTGTAGTATTATGTGAAATATAAAAATAAAGATTATCATTTCAGACTTGGAATTTGGATTTTAAAAAGTGTACAAATACAACTGTAAAGTATGTTTCTGAAAAGCAGCAGTCGAACTATCTAAACTGTGTTTTGGAATTGTAACTTGATTTAACGGTGTCAATTTGACAGTTTTGGGAGGACGAAATTAATTTAAAATTTTAGTTTAAAAAAAGTTGTTTGTTGGATGTTGCTGAAGTTTTACTTTCTTGTAAGACTTTGACTTTTCTTTTTTTAAAAGAACCGTGTTCACCTAGGCGTGGTTTGTTATTGTTTAGATCCATTTCAGCGGATGGGAATGGCGAAATATCATTTCGATAACGTCAAGCAACTCTAATAAACTGTTCGCTGGTCAATATTGAAGTAATGGAAACACATATTGACGAAGATTATACTTTTTCTGAAAAAAGTGAATTTTGCGACACCCAAAAACAAACCAAACCACGGCCTAGATGAACACGGTTCTTTAATATGTCTTGTTTTGGAGGGGTTGTGTAGTTTTTCAGTTTTATAACTATTTCAAAACGTGTATTAGCCTAACCTGATAGATATAGAGTAATAGTTATTTTTATGGGATTTCGACAACTGTTTGAAAAGTTAGGCGCTTGGCCGTTCTTACTGGTCTTACTGATTGACAGAAACTGCTCCTTGCATTCTTAATGTTCTTCACATCCCTCTTAAAGGTTTAATTCCGGCTAAATATATTAAACAGATTAACCTTTTACCCTCATTTCATGACGATAGAAGAGGAGACGTCAAATAGTTGTCACTCTGTTATTTACAACAAGATCTAAATACAATGTTTGTTTGTTTTATATTCATTATTGGCAACGTTTTTTACTGACTTGAGTCCAAACAATATGACTCCAATTCCCTTACTTACTTTGCTTGTTTCCAGTATAAATGTGGGGTTGGTGACAGACCACTAATGCTGGGATCGCTTACCTACTCTTTTCTACAAGTTGTGCGGGGATTCTTTAAGTCCTGAGACAGAAGGTCGAGAGACCAGATCAAAGGAATAGAGACGTTAAAAGCAACGACGGCGGGAATGTTAACAAGGACGGCTGTTCCTGTCTTTTTGTCTTGTTAATCCAGTCCATTTGTTTGTATTTTGTGAATGGTAAAAATAAGAAGCCTTAATTTGTTAAGCCCAACGAAGATATTTCACCATTCACGTTCTCTGCGAAAAACCCCAACAGAGGTTTACACGTTCTGTTTTTCAAGACGAAGGTCGAAAATTGTCCCGAGCTTGTTTGCATTCCAGCGTGCGGTTATTTTATTCTGTAATTTTAAAATTCCATTGTTTTGTGCCGTTCCCGTCGTCGTTGCTTAAGGTTCCGATAAATGTCCCTGTCCACGGTCGAAAGAAGGTCACAAAAAGCTCAGACCAGGCCGAGGATTACTGGGACATCCTCGTTGGTAGTCTTATATTAGGGAACTTAAGCAACGACGACGGGAACGTCAACGAGAACGGCACAAAGCAATGGGCTTAATTACAGAATACAATAACCGCACGCTGGAATGCAACCAACTGGGCACTTTTCAACCGTCGTCTTGAAAAACAGAACGTGAAAAGCTCAAGTTTGGGGTGTTAGAGAGAACGTGAACGCCGGAGCATAAACTAGTATGAACTTCGCTCAGCTTCAAGAATTAGGGCTTTTAATTTTTACTATTCGCATACCTTCACGAATACATAAAAAACCCAAATGGATTTGAACAACAAAGACAAAGAAATGAGGAACTCAAAAATCTAACAGCCGTTCTCGTTGACGTTCCCGTCGTCGTTGCTTAAGTTTCCTACTATTTCAAACAAGGGGCCGTATAGCTCAATACAAAACGCGTAGAGGGGGTTTACTTATTTTATGATTCAATACTAATTTTCTCATGGCGCGGAAAAGTGCGGGCGATAAACGCAATGAAATAATTTTGTTGAACTCTTTGTGTTTTGCGGTATTGAACTTTCTATTAGCTCTGACTTGTTTTCTTTTGTTGTTGTTCCAAACCTAGAAACTGAATATTCGGCCATTTTTCGCACCAAAAACGAGAAAACAATTTCAATTAATTTCTTTCCAGTGGTTACAGATATTGGCCGTGCTGTATCAAACAAATAGTGGCCCTGCGAACGTGCATCATGGGGTCGATTCTAACCAGCAGCATTGCGCATTTTCAGTATGAAATTATTGTTGAATTACAAACTATGATATACCACAGGCACTACACAAAGATCATAAACTGATAAACGGTGTACCTTAAAATTCTGTCCTGCGCATCAAGATTGGCTTGGATTAGGGAACCTGTTTGGTCATGCTTCTTCAACTGCTCTTGGAAGAAACCCTAAAAAGTGAACATAAGTGTGCTTAATATTAGGATGTTACAAACTATTTTCCGATAGGTTTCCTACTGATTTGGGCAGGAACTGATTGTCTCCTGTCAGCAAGACTTACCTTCAAAAACACTGGCCACATGAGGAAGTACTTGACTTACATGTAGCTCCAGATAACCTCATGAGATCAGTAAATGCGATGGTCATTTCTCTCCTAGACTATTATGTATGCGAACAGCATTCTAAATGGAGTACCGAAATGTGAACTAGATAAACTATATAGAGAATGAAGCTGCTACATTGTTTACTTGAAATGAGATATCTGAAAGCACAACCGGGGCAATGAGAGATCTACATTGCTCACCAATAGCATACCGGATTAATTCTAAGGTGCTTTTATTCATTCATAAGTCAGTTCACAGGCTGGCACCAGATATTTTGTCTTCCTTCCTCGATGCACACCACCCTGTACGTGTCCTTATATCCTAAACTGCTCGCTGCTCCACGTTTCCAAGGTCAAAATATTTACATATGGTAACTGTGCTTTTTTTCTATGCTGTTCCAGAACTTTAGAACTCTCTACCTGTTTTATTAAGTCTTGCTAACCTGTCTCTGAAATGAAACATTCCCTTAAAACCCACGTTTTTGAAGAAGCCTACAAGTGTGAACTTGCTAATATTAATTTAGGAATTTATAATTTTATCATCTAGATCATTATTTTCAAATTCAGAATAAAACTTTATAATATTATTAATTCAGAACATGCGCGCAGAAAATGGAGATTACTAGATATTCATAGAAGAACATATGGCGATATACTATTATTGTTAGTACTATTACTACTACTACTACTTCTAACATAAAATCTTCCAACATACGTCAACACAAACATTTTGCTATGAAACCTTTACGCTCAACGTAGCACTTTAAGAAGTTCACTTGCAGTTTGAGTCTACGTCACAAATGATTCACATTAGCCCACTATTAACATTCTGTGCTCAAAATTCCTTGTAGAGCTTCAAAGTGTGGCAACGATCGCAGATAGAAAATTGCAATATTAACGAAAGTCGTATTGCCACTACTGAAACAATATAAAACTCATGTGAGAGGAAAGTGAAGTAATGAGGAACTTTGAAATGGGGAAGTTAGTCCTGTGATGTTATGATAACCATTTCCCAGTGAACATTCAAGTAATGTTGGCAGACATGGGCACTACAAAAAGGTCTGTTGAAAACTCAACAAATACAATCGCAGTCTTACATATATTATTTTGCCCTAACAATATTCCGTTGTCTTTACTCATCTTTCATATCAATGCATCACACGGCAATGTCTCCAAAATTCTCTCAAAACAAGAATGCCAATTTATTCGACATCACTAATAAACATAACACTGTATTCCAATGAGATAAACTGTACCTCTCTGTTCCCGTCCTCTCTTGTGATCAGTAACTGAGTGATATCATCATCAGCAACCTGCAGATGTAACGGATTAACAATTATTGATCAGTAACTGAGTGATGTCATCATCAGCAACCTGTAGATGTAACGGATTAACAATTATTGATCAGTAACTGAGTGATGTCATCATCAGCAACCTGCATATAAAAAGGGATTAACAATTATTGATCAGTAACTGAGTGATGTCATCATCAGCAACCTGTAGATGTAAAGGATTACCAATTACTCACCCACATAATTACAAGTCTTTGAAAATGTAACATAAACAACAATGGCTTCCTACCTGTTTTCGAAGATCTGCCTCCAGTTGCTTTCTTTGTGATTTCATTTGTTCCACTTTAGCCTACACAGGAAACCACAAACTTCTATGTCTTGTCTTTAAGGTAAAAACTTATAGCTAGGGTTTGTACAAATATTATACAATTGCATTATTCACTTTCCCATGACCTCATCTTACAAAATGCATGACCTAAAATTATGAAAATGCCACAGAAAATTGATGGATCATAAAGCTGTTTCCAATGATATGACTATTATAAATTTTACTTCATTCACACACAAGACTGATTCCCCATAACTCCATGACCGCTTTGACTTTTACGTACTTACTATCAGGTCTAAGTTACGTACTTACTAACAGAGGTACAACATAGTTACGTACTTACCAACAGAGGTACAACATAGTTACGTACTTACTAACAGAGGCACAACATAGCTACGTACTTACTAACAGAGGTACAACATAGTTACGTACTTACTAACAGAGGTACAACATAGTTACGTACTTACTAACAGAGGCACAACACAGTTACGTACCTACCAACAGAGGTACAACATAGTTACGTACTTACTAACAGAGGCACGACATAGTTACGTACTTACTAACAGAGGCACAACATAGTTACGTACTTACTAACAGAGGCACAACATAGTTACGTACTTACTAACAGAGGCACAACATAGTTACGTACCTATCAACAGAGGTACAACATAGTTACGTACTTAGTAACAGAAGTACAACAGTTACGTACTTACTATCAGGTCTAGGTACAACATAGTTACGTACTTACTAACAGAGGTACAACATAGTTACGTATTTAGTAACAGAGGTACAACAGTTACGTACTTACTAACAGAGGTACAACAGTTACATACTTACTAACAGAGGTACAACAGTTATGTCCTACTGAAAGTTTCTCCAAAATTCTCAACTGTTTATTGATCCTTAAGGAGCAAGAATGTCATCCAGGTTTCGAGCTACTATAGATCCAATAATAATGTTGGGTATGTTAGATATTTTAGCTAGCCTCCAACTGGGTGCCAACAGTCATTTCTGTACGAACACCTAAAGAATCATCCACCTAGAAGATAATTTGCGCCATTGATGCTGATAATGGATCATGAAAATCACGACACTTCAAGCACATCCAACTAATGTTCATAGTCTTGGCTTTTACAGGAAGTTCTAGTATAAAAGGGATAGTTTCTCCCTGATTTCTCACCTCGGAAATATAATTTAAAATTCAAAATGCACTGAACAGTAAACGAAACAAACGCGAATTGCAGACGTATTCGCTAGACTCTAAATGTTGAAGACAGAGATCAAATAAACGCGAGAAAAGTGAACAGAAAGAAGCTACAAATACTTTTGGTACAATTTGTATTTGTTGGTCTTAGAAATTCGCTTGCTTTCATATTTATCTTCCATGCATGTGATTTTAAAACTGCACGCTATAACATTGCATGTCACACAGATGAGACAGAGTTGTTCACTCGACGGTGGCTGATTGGCAAAAGAACTGAACAATGGACTGACAAGACCCTTTTATACTGGAACTTCCTGTTTAAAACTCATTTAGACTTGATAAGAATTGCAGCGAGTGGGATTTATTTAATTTTCACAAGGTATCTGTTTCTGCAAATAGAATGATACCATTTCTGCCGTGTACTACTTACTATCAGGTCTCTCAGTCTCTGTACTGCACCATCATCAATTGGGGCTGTAAGACATATTGAATAAACGTTTCAGTTAGTAAACAGAACCACTGGGTATACTTGCTCAAGCAGTGCGATGATGTACAATACTTCTCTCTACATATCTCGAAGAAAGGTACGTTCTTATCACACCTGTCAATCGACCAACTTAATATAACAATTGTGAGAAACTTAAATCTTGTATACTTTAGAAACCACAAAACAAGAAGATTACGAGCTGCAACCTCTATTGTATTGTGGTTGTGGCATCTAACTTGTCAATTTAAAATGACAGCAGAAATTTATATGAAAACTATATTAAGATATAGAATTGCGTAATATATTGTAGTGAAAGCTGTAAAAGAATGGAGTTCATAAGGTAGGAAGGGTGTCTTAAACATTAATGAGAAAGCGTCATTTAGAAGTTTGGGAAGGGACTGTGTAAATTGGTTGACAACGACAAAGAAACACTTAAATGGATAGAACAATAACAAGAGATGATAACTACAGTCATTGACACTGAGTGAAAACAGTGTATGGAGCAGGAAGAATGTTTACAGGTAATGATGTTAAGTGATAATGTCTTGACTGTGGAGCAGGAACGTTAAAGGCAATGATATTGAGTGATGACACGTGTGAATGACACGGTTAGGATTCTTACAGTCAACCTGTGGAGCAAGAAGTATTTTTTCACTCAATGATGTTGAGTGATGACAATGTATGAGGCAGGAAGGATACTTACAATCAATGATGTTGAGTGATGGCAATGAATGGAGCAGAGCGTCAGGGGATCCTGCCAGTAAGTCCAGGTTGTGTTTGTTTTCTCTGAATACTCTCACCAGTTCACTGTTTGTGGCCATCTATTTATCAACAAAGGTTAAAAACTCACTAATTGTTGTAAACAGATAAAATGTACCATTTTACAAAATATCTGTCACTGATGCAGTTCCACCAATAATATTCTGGTACACTCTTGGGTGGGCTGGATTTAATTCGCGAGTGAACAGCTCGCCAAAATTTGACATTTGTGGCCTCCGTTAATCTCAAATTTTGGATCAGTTTAACTGCATTGAATCACAGTTCTATGAAGATGTTTTTACATTGCTATATTACAGTTTATATAATAAACGAAGACCTACAAAGATCAAAAGTTTTAAATGATAAGGAATAAGGAAAACGGTGGGAATAATGGAAACAAAACGTACAGTAGTTAAAACTGTGATCATGAACTACATTTCCAATTTAGTAGAGTTTTAGTCATTGATCATTGTGATGACTGGTAAGTAAAGAATTTAGAAAATTATCCAAAATGTCTCTTACGATCAAATTGGTTGGCAATTGCAATAATATGTCTGCGTTCCTGATAAATATTATTAAAAATCAAAATATACGTTTGCCAAGCGAATTTGCTTAACATTGACCTGAAAACCAACCACTGAGTGAAAGTTACAGCTCGGATGATGACATCCTTTAAAACAAAGGAAAATGTTGCCGAACTTATGTTTAGCAATTGCCAAAAGCCCACAAGGTCCTTGTGTCAAACAAAATCATCATCAATCCATTTGAATCAAATTGACAGCTGTTTTTTTGTTCGAACTTGTATATTAATCGGCAATCAGAGAGAAAAAGTTATACCAACCACCTGACCACCTGACCAACTGTAATGCTTGCTAATGTCGGTGTTTAGCTTTTTCGGTAAGCTATGCTTTTAGTGCGAAAATACTTCACAGTGCAATTGCAAACCTTGTACAAAACTCGTCTATCTTAATGCACTGAAGCTTTAACTATCATTATAATATAGATTTGATATAACACTCGCTCTGATTGGTCCAAAAGCGTGCTCCCTCACAATATAAAGCATAGTTA
>JANSTR010161016.1:0-10037 GCA_025434805.1 Antipathozoanthus remengesaui
ATTCTCCACCTCCAGGAAGCATCATCATCTGAACCTCCTTGTGACACACAAATGAAGCTTCAAACAATTCTTAATGGCAATGCAGAGATCTTTAAGCCTAGCTTGGGTACTATCAAGGGCATCAAGGCAAAGCTGGATTAAAGCAGGGTGTCATTCCTAAATTTTATAAGGCACGTCTAGTCCTCTATTCCCTACTTAAAGCAGTTAAGGAAGAGCATGATCGCTTCGATCGAGAAAACATTGTTGAAAAGATTGGGTTCAGTGAATGGGCTACCCCGATGGTTCACATACCAACAACTGACCACTCTACTTGTTCGTGTGGTGATTATGCTGTCACTGTGAACCCCAGTTTATCAGCAGCTCTTGATCAATGAGGAAAGTCTTCCCTGTGTAACCAGCAACACCCATCGTGGCCTTAACAGCTATAAACGGCTGCCCTTTGCGATTGCTTCTTCTTTCTCCATATTCCAGAAGACCATAGATATGACTCTATCAAGTCTTGATAATGTTGCTGCTTTACAGGATGATATACTAGTAACAGGCTCAAATGATACAGAACACTTGACGAATCTTGAGAAGGTACTGCAGCGTTTAAAGGAGTCGGGCTCAAACTTAAGTTGGAGGAATGTCAACTCATGCAGCAGTCTGTTATCTACATGGGTTGCGTTATCTCAGCTAAGGGGATCTCCTCCACAGCTGCGAAGGTGGAGACCCTTAATCAAGCTCCTCGACCTGAGATCATAACCTGAGGTCCTTCCTTGATATAGTCAGTTAGCATGGTAAATGGATTTCCAACCTGAGCACCATGGTACACCCCTAAATAAACTCTCCTAAAAGGGACAGGCATTTATCCGGTCTAAGGAGTGTGAAAAGGCACTTCAGCATGCAAAAATCTCCTTAACCTTTGACAAGGTCTTAGTCCACTACAACCCTGATCTGCCTCTAGTGCGGCATTGGTGCTGTCAGTTCTCATCGACTCGATGATGCCACAGAGAAACCCATAGCTTAAGCGTCAAGATCCCTTAGCTTATGCTTCAAGGTCCCATAGCTTATGCGTCAGGGTCCCTTAGTCAGGCAGAGCGCAACTATAGTCACATTGGAAAAGCAGCGACGTCACAAAATTTTACACGTATTTGTATGGACAGATATTCACTCTTTGTACTAATTACAAACCTTTTCCTAAGAAATTCACTCCAGATGCAGCGAACCCAGTCCTTGCAGACGCAAGACTCCAACATTGGTCCCTGTTGCTGTCTTCATATCACGGCAACATATAATACCGGTCCTCCAGTGCCATTGCCATTGCAGACGCCTTCTCTAGACTCCCCTTGAGTTATCATAAGGATGCCAGCGTCCAAGAAGGCATATACATTGTGGCAGAACAGCAACTGCACAAATATCCAATGTCCGCACAACGTATAGCAACTAAAACAGCTCACAATCGAAAATTCTCTAAGGCACAAAATTTTACTCAGAATGGTTGAACCATTACTTCATGTGACGAAACCAAGCTGAAGCCCTACTTCAACCGGAGGCACGAACTCTCCATAGAACAGGGATGCTTAATGTGGGTTTTCCGTGTGATCAGACCTCCATCTCTCAGATTACTAGTTCTGGAAGAGCTACACTGGTTGTGGTCTCACTAGGCAAAGTTACTATCGTAAAGCGAAATTGACTATTGTAAATTGCTGTTCAAATGAGACCAACCTTTTACAGTTTACCATCGTAATCTCAACTCTAGTGAGGCAACGTATTGCGTGTATAAAGTCCTAAATTTGTTTACTTAGTCGTTTATTCTGTCAGCTTTTTTTTCCGAAGTAAACTTTTGAAGTACAATGCCATGACAGAGCTTCATCGTATTACATATAATTTAGTAGGAACTTTGGAGTTCGGCTATGCGGACGTGTATTGAACATCAACAACATTGGAAAATCACGATGAGTTCTAATCGATACTCTGAAACAGCGAGACCTTCGAGACTACTACATTATTAGCACTGCTTGAACGACATGTTCCACTAAAAACACGCAGAAGAGTTACCAGATCTGTCGTACCCTGGTACAGCAAAGCTATCGACGATGCTAAGCGATAGCGCAGCAAAGCGGAACGCATTTAAATAAAGGAGAAATTTACTGATAATTTCCTTTATTTCAAGATAGAGGGAAATCACATGACCTATTTCATGAATAACGCAAGATGAGAATTCTAAACTGAGTTGATGGAGGAAAATAGCACTGATCAAAGGAAGCTGTTCAATGCTGGGAAAAAGCTTCTGGGCATGATGGATGATCTCTTGTTTCCCAAACACTTAGATAGGATGGTTGCAAACAGTATCGGTAATTATTTTGACAAAAAAATGAGAATATTCGCAAAGAAATTGATGCTAAACTTATTGATCGGTCTGATTACGATCTTGTACCTCCTGCAATCCTGTCACTGACACAAATGTAATGCTGTGTTCCAGAGATATACGATCTTATTCAGAAATTCTTCAAAAACTCATGCGTGCTTGATCCTCTGCCAACCACTTTGGAGCGCGACTCGCTTGATGTTCTATTTCCAGTTATCACAAGATTAGTCAATACCTCGCTAACTACTTCGCACTTTCCCTCTGAATGGAATGAGATAATTGTCAACCCGCTATTGCAAAAAGGCGCCCAGGATGTGGCCCATGAGAACCTACGGCCTATCTGCAACCTGAAAGGGCTGTCTTTGACCAAGTGTATAGGCACACAACCGACAATGAACTGTTTCCTGTATTGCAATCCGACTATAGAAAATGTACGGTACGGAAGCAGCTCTGTTGAAAATAGTGTAAGTGACATCCTGTCTAAAATAAAAAACCACTACGTGTTAGTCCTTGTGTTACTTGATCTGATTGCAGTATTTAACACTGTCGACCATACCATACTGCTGCGCCGACTCGACACCTCATTGAGCATAACAGATTGTGCTCTTGAATGGCTTTCCTCGTATTTCTCTGGTAGGAGTCAACGCGTGTCAGTTGGTTGGTGATAAGAAACTTTCTTTCTTTTGATGGGATCGTTATGGTGTCATCATCTATTCTGATGGATGGGCTGCAAACAGACCCTTCCGGCCTGCAATTTCATACATTTCTTTACCGGTAATGCGTGAAATGGTGATCATTCCGAATAATTTCTTTTACTGACAACTTGTTTTTTAGGATTTTTTTTTCATGTCTACAAGTTATAGAAGGATCCCTAGCATTTTCACGAAGCAAATTATTACATTGTTCTGCTATGCATCTTCAATCAACCGAGTAACATTGGTTTTCTGTTGCTTGTAGTTGTTCCAGTCAAACGCTGATTTGGAATTATTAACTTTTCTCTTCAATGGGTTACAGTTTTTTATGGAATGTTTGATTTCACTCAACCACTTTGTAGTCTGAATACCTCTTACCCGAAGTGAACGGTAAAGAAGCGTGTCTAATTGCGATATTCTGTACAAATGATTACATGCAAAATCGAGAAGCATCAGGACAGATTGGATGAGGTTCACTTGCTTGGATTTTGCTGTGGTTCAAATCTCTTCACTTTAATGTCGAACTCTGTTCTTCAATAGTTTCTCCAACAATTTTAATGGTTCCGGGACAAAATTACGAACATGGACCCAACGCGAAATTTAAGGTATGCTACTAACAAATGGCTGGATCAAAATCAATATTTTTGCCAGAAAATGATTATGCTCATCTTCGTCTATTACGCCCCTCTTCAGGAATCTTGCTTTGCAGTTATTGAGCTATTATTATTTAATATAGACTGACCAGTGTTTTGGGTGGTTCGATAAATTTATCATCAATTTAAATTAAAGAGACTGTTATGCGTTCGATGTAGAAGACCACTTACAGTTTCCATATATAGGGAAGATTGTGGAATGCTCCATCTTTAATATTTTGGATCTTGTTGTGAGATAGATCCCTAATGACGTAGAAAGAACACTAATTTCAGTATTTATATCTTCGGAGATGTATTTTATTAGCTTGACACATCAACTCTGTGGACTTGAGTTAGTGCATTACTTCAAGTATTGTAGGGTAACCGCATTCAAAAACTGCATATACTGGCAATTTACTGCTCGTGATTTATAAGTGCTTTTTTATTGAAACGCAAAATAATGCTACGTATAGAAGTCATGAGTGCTCTCCTATCCAAAAGCAAATAGTAATTTGTTTGCACCAGCGGCAGAATTAAGAGAAATGTGATCGAAACACGGGAATATGATGGGCATTTCGACATGTGTTCGCGTGCTGGACATGATGGGTGCGTTTTCACGAGGACGAGTTTCACTAGTTAAACTCAGAAATGCCGGAAATGCCGTGAAAACACGGTACCGACACTTTTATCTACATAAAAGTGTTAGTTGTTTTCACAGGGAATTTGATCAAATTATCTGGCCTAAACTCCTGAACTCTGGGCCAACCAAACAGAATATATATTCAAATGTCTGCCTGGTCATTCTAAAATGATCCTGCCACATATGGTCCTCGTACTAATTCACAAGCATCTGCTCAAACCAGAATTGTGGTCGCGGATCGACCCTAAACGCTTATTTTGTTTTGGAACTATCACTTTGGGAGTTAACTTTTGCTTATACTAATAACTATATATTCATTCAAAAATAAGTAATAAACAATTCAATATCAAGTAATTCGATGCTTCTCGGCATGCCATGCTAATTTAAGTTAAATTCTGGTTCTAGGTTTTCATGGAAAGCCTGGAACCAAAACTCCAGGTTTTCCACGAAACCATGGAATTCCATGCGCTTCCATGCCAGGCTTTCAAAGAATAGACTGGAATCAGCTCCGTGAAAGACTGGATTCCATGGAATTCCAGGCTTTTCAGACTTTCCTCAAGGCTTCTGGTGCACGGGATATTTATGCGAAATGTCTTGCCAGTTTAAGAGTTAATAATTATGTCAGCTTTTCGCTTAAGTAGCTGACGGACTTCAGACCTTTGTTTTCACCAGGCAGGCTCTTTTTGACTATTAGAAGGGTCAGACAGTTCAAGCTGAAATTCTCTGAAATTCTTTATACTCAAGGGTTTGGTATACAGATAGATTTTGGTGCGTTTTGGTGACACTGCACAAAGTCTAAGTGATTGTTGAGGTAGGAAGCAATGTACCGACCATCGTGAGACGCCACACTGCGTACAAGCCGTCTTTGAGACCTTTTTGTTAACCGGAGTTGTTTCCGCAATTTAAGAAATGAGTGCATTAGATACACAAGTTTTTTTATAATGAAACAGAGAAAGGGGCAAGTCTCCTCTTTTACTAGTTTAACTGCTTGAAGAAAATCCTTTTCAAAACACGATTTAGAAAACTAGTACTAGTGGTCGAAATAGACCGTGGGAGACGGTGAAAAAAAGCAGCCCTCTGTTTACCCATTCTAATTCGGAGCTCATAACCCAGAATTTCGATTGGTATGATCAAAGAATGACATCATAGATATGACATCATTCCTAAAAGCTACGGCTACAAGGCATCTTGGTTGAAAGGTGAAAAATTGATAAAATGGTCAAGATAACTAGATTCAACCAATCAGACTGCTGTCGCTAGTCAAACAGATTTAAAACCCGTGTGGTGTATCATTCTGAAGCCATCTTCAAGCGGCACGCCGCTGATCTAGAACCGCATTTATATACCACTGTAAAAGGTCAGTGATCAAAATAGAATTATTGTGAAACGCGACTAGATAAAGCGTTGTTGGAAGTGTCTTTCAAGAAGCGAAACTTTTAGAGACCATGTTCAGACAAGTTCATGCTTACACCTTAAACCTATTACCAAAGGAGATCAAATTACGTATAAACACAATCAAACTTGCAAACAGTATAAGATCTGATGATGATCTTAAGATTGAGAACGTTTGTCGTTTTTATTCACCAAAAGTTTACTTATCTTAAAGTATAACTTACTAATAGTATTTAATTCCGTTCCATTGGAAACATTTAGAATAATAATTGTTATATTTTTAAATTATATAAACGTATTGAAATTTGATTTTTTGACATTACATCATAAACCTGAAAAGCCCGTTGACTTGGATGTAAATAAATAAAGTAAAATGAGTACATGTTCGTGATTTCAATAGTGGACTTACAAATATTCCAACGATTTAAGTCCTCTGAATGTTCCGTTTCGTATTTCCGCCAGTTCGTTGTTGTCGAGATCCCTAAAACCAAATGTACATGTACCAATAATTTACCAGTTGGTTACTTATTCTGACGTTATTTAGTTTAAATTACTATTATCCTTGAAATCGTGCGGTCGAGAACTGTTTAGTGCTTTTTGATCTCTTATTTGGATTCTGTCTCCGGACTGTTGTTTTCAGTTGCGTGGACAGGATATTTACAATCACGACGTTTAAAACACAAGATTAGAAGCAATGCAAGCAATTCCAAGAATGTGTCACTATTCTGCTAAGTACATAGTACCTGCAGAACTATAACATGGGGATGGAGGTGGTACCACAAACACTTCATTCAATGGATGATTCAAGAGTGGCGCCAATAGAAATCTCGTAAACATCCGTCTTATCGGATAAGGACGTTAAATAGTAGGCCCTCGAAGACCTTTGTCAATTGAGTAGTGAGCCCTGTTAAGATTCTCTGTCCACCTTGGAGTGGTAAAAGAAATCAACTAACCTAAACTAAACTAAAACTAAACATGGTCTTTGAATCGTGCTCTCTCTGTTTAAAAATGCAGCCGTTTGCTCGAAATTCAGTATTTTTTATTGTGAAATCAAAGAAACCAAGGTTTTATATCTATATTTATATATACACAATATATTGTTCAAGTCAACATTGCTTGTCGCTACGGCGCTGTTTCGTGCAGCTAAGGCGACTGATTTAAATTTACTTTAAATGTATTCATATATTCATAATTTCACGTTTGCATATTACTTATTGTATGTATACTTTCGCGTTTGGTAAATTAAATCAGTTGCCTCACGAGTACAGCGTTAGCTGCATAAAATAGTGCCGTAGCGACAAGCAATGTTGACTTGGACAATTTTTTTGTATCTTCGCTCTACATTTGTATCGAGCACTCTGCCTGATGGTTTGCACAATTGTATTTATATATATTTATATATAGATGTTAAGATACAATCTGTTTTGGTATAAATAGCTATTTAGGCCTCTTGTGATTTTCTATTCTACGTGTATATTTATATTTATATATGCCTGAAGCACCTGAATAATGCGGAGATGTTTGACTCAAACGATGAACTCCTAGCAAAAGAATCCGCAGTGTATTCAGTAGTCTTCTCTTGATATTTAAAGTTTGAATAAACAAAAAAGTAAGATAGACTGTAAAACCTCTTGCAAGTCCACTTGAAAAAAAACTTTTCAACCGTTCGGCCTTCTTTAGTTTGCAAAAAAATTAAGAATAAATAGTGTCGTCTAGAATTACAAAATATTATTTCCAGTGTGTACAATAAAAATAGGTACGCATAGCATGCATGTGGCTACTGGTAATTATAATAGTTAACCCTCAAAATAATTGAAAATGGATCGCAATGCATTAACATGTGGTTCAATAGTTTGTTGGATGTTAAGGATAATCTTTATCACAGTCCTGATAAATGGTTGCAATCAGTAAGACAAATATCAGTACTGGGGGAGGGGCATAGAAAGTTGGTTTTGCGAAATAATTATTTTAACGTTTTATGCAAAATATTTTTATAGAGTTTGTACCTTTTCATTAGAAAAAATATTTTTGTGTAATGGTTATCGATGTTATCTATACAAAACAACATAGATCACAGTTCGACAAAAAAAAAACCTGGACAACATTGAAAAAGTTGCAGAGAATAAACTAGAAGATCAAGTGTTAAAGGATCATCAGTTAAATCATCATAATGTAAAAAAAACTATATTGGAATAGCAGAATCCTTGCAGCTGACAACTAAATTTTCTAATTTTTAGCTCCAGTGCGTTTATCTGCATATATTCATCGTATCTTACATTATTCAGAATGTGTTGTTTAGTTATGAGAATAATACAATTGAGCATACACTGCAAACTATCTAAGATGAGAATATATCTTCTCCTTACATTAATCACGCAGAATGTGTTGTTTGGTTATGAGAATTAAACAATTGATTGTACACTGCAAACTATCTAAGATGAGAATATATTTTCTCCTTACATTATTCACGCAGAATGTATGGTTTCATTCGCAACTCAACTTCAATGTCCACATTAAGGAAACATGCAGTCAATCATTTTATTCATTATGTAACATTAGACACATTAGGAAATATCTTACGTATCAGAGTACACAAACCCTAATCCTAGCAATGGTCATTGGACGCCTGAACTACTGCAACAGTCTATTGTACGGTTTACCAGCCAGTCATATTAGCATGTTGCAACGCGAAAAAAATACTGCCACAAGGCTAATCTCAAATACCCCGCGTTTTGACCACATCTCTCCTGTGCTGAATGATTTACACTGGCTACCAGTTAAATACCGTATAAAGTTTAAAGAAGGCGTGTCCAGGTTGAAAACTTTACATGGTAGTGCTCCTGAGTACATTCGTCAATTAATTAAGCAACATTCAACCTACAACCTACAACCTACAACTTGCGATCAACGAAAAATCACTTGCTATACTGGTTCCGAGTATGACAAATAAGACGACCGGAGTTAGGGCATTTTAAGCAGGAGCAGCAACCCTGTGAAATGACCTTCCAAATGAGCTGAGAACCCTGGGTATTCGCAATACTTTTATGTCAGGACTGAAAACTCATTATTTTAAATTAGCACATAGGTCAAAGTGTCCTAAACATAGATTTTTTATGTATATCTTTTTACGTATCTTTTTATATATTCATTCAATAGCATTGTAATGAATGTAAAGGTTGTAATTTTTATCTTTTTATAGTAATAAATGCTTTATATTTTGCGCTATAGAAATAATAAAGTTATTATTATTGTTATTATTATTACTATGATGTGGACCATGCGATGATTTGCAAGAGGGGAGGTTTTGTAATACAACGACACAATGAGCTTCGCGACCTAGAAGCTGAACTACTCAGCACTGTATGCAACGATGTCCAGGTGGAGCCAGTCCTCCAACAAATCACCGGCTATGCGGCGTTGACCTGATCCCGCCTTCACGCGCGGCCAAGCCATCCTGCCCGATACCAAACAACAGCCTGTTTACCGAAGCATGAATCAGGCCAGGAACAGCCATTCCGGCCATAGGCCACCGGTATGCCGCAAAAAGCACACAATCGCCGGGACGCACACAAGCCCGAACCGCACCCGGCCGGGGATTGGAAACGTGCTACCGTTAAGCCGAATTTTATTTCTGCCGCCTCATCATGCGCTAATGGAAAGATCAGCCACGATCAGTAAAAAAGAGAGGCGCGGATTGCGCAAGGCACTTGCCGTCACGCCTTTGCTATTGCTGACCGGTTGCTTCAACGCGCCGGCCGGCTTCGTGATCGCCAGCCTCGTCGCCGACGCGGTGATCATTGCCGCCTCCGGCAAATCCCCCGGTGAGCATGTAATGTCGGTCGCCCTGCAAAGCGACTGCGCGGTTTGGAATCTGGTCCAAGAAGATGCGTTTTGTATTGACCCGTTTGAAGGCGAAGGGGAGGATATGATCCTACTGGCCGCCGCTCCCGAGGCGCCGTTGCCTCTGGAGGACTTCGCCGGCAACAGGGCGGACCCGTTTTCCATTGATCTGAGCGATTTTGACCTGGATTAGCGTGTGTCGCGCTGAACCGAATATGCGCCCGTATATTAAATTGTTATGTGGCAATAATTTACTGGCCCGGCCTGTATTATAGCCTGTCGGACACGCGATGGCCCGGATGCCCAACCCGGAATTTTTCGGTTTGGATTTGCAGGCTGGTGCCTTTGATCACGGTTTTTCCCGCTTCCCGTGCCGCAGGCCAGACTGTTTGTTGCGCTAGGGGATGTTTTTAAGTTCCGCTTGGAGCATTTGAAGCGCTAGAGATACGAAGTTGCTCCAGTGGGACATGCCAGCGGGACATGCCGGCGGG
>JANSTR010161027.1:0-10037 GCA_025434805.1 Antipathozoanthus remengesaui
ATAAGGAAGCTGTGGAGACAGTTTAGGAGAATTTAGCAACACACCAATTGTCGTGTTTGGGGCTTAAAGGGTTAAACTAGACCCCACTTTGGAATGCTCAAAATCAAATAGGACCTTGTTCTGGTGATTTTAAGTAATAAGGTGTTTACAGATAACATTTGTTATAATAAGATCTGATTAATATTTGAACTGAAACGGATTAGAATCAGATATAACTCAGGCACACGGTTTGAGAATTTTAATTTCCTTTAAAAGGGAACCTGATGGATAATCACATTACATTCAACTGTTTTTGTTGGACAAGTAATATAAATTATTAATATAATACAATGTGCAGAAAACTGTTTAGCTGTGACGTATTCAGTATAATAACATTTTATCAAATATTGAACTATTTTCTACAAAAGAATTCTTTTAAAGATATGCTCAAAAGCACATCTACAGAACATTTTCAATGTTAAAACATCTGAATGTTTGGCTGAGTATAATCTGTAAGCTAGTTCAGAAACTTTATGATTTGAGCTATCATTATAACTGACTGCCACCAGAATCATGCACCGTTACACTAAAACGAGTTACAAACAGAACAGAAATTTGGGTTCTTTGTGTTTTTAATTACCCACTTATTCCTCCCCACCTCCCGGTTTTGTAATTTTAGGTTTGCACGAAAACAACTGTCGGAGATGAAACTGATATTGTCATAATATTTTTGATGTTCTCCATAAACCCGGAAAAGCATGTACAGAGGAAAAAAACTGTGGGACAATAGGGTGTTTTGTAATCGAGCTATTGGCCTAATAATATTTTAAAACATTTACTGTGCGGATTCGTTTCACTTACAAACACTTCAGTTACCACTTTTAGAGGTTTTCATGTGATAACATAATTATACCAATTTTCTTAACATTGAACTAGAAATATGCCAATCACCGAAAAGTCAGTAATTTCAACATACTCTATAATTACTGGGTTGCCTGTGGCAAACCAGTCTTAAAATGGCTTTGGTTTTTTTTTCTGTGTTCGTCGACAGAAAAGCGAAAAATTGCGCAGTATTCCTAATTGATCTGCATTACGTATGTCCGCGCTTTGTGATTGGTTTGTACGTCGACATTACCATGACAACTTGAATGAAGTTAGCACGAGGTGGAAGTGAACATTTGAGTTGTTGGTGGATTTACGAAGGTATAAAGACTGCTTGACTTCAATTTATTATTCGAGCTGTTCAGACTGTTTATATCAAGATTCTAACCGAACGAACGAGTGGTGTTTTAGAAACTGCAGGTCAATGTTTTCGTCAAAATTTGGAGCGACAACGCTTCACCATCTGAAGATGCAAATCGCCACTGAAATGTTGCCAGAGAAAGTACATAATCCTGTGCGGATTATGGAGCCCCATTGTGATTTGTGGGATTACTAAGCCCTTAAACGGGTTTATAACAGGGAGAAAATGAAGCCCTTCGGGGAAATGAGACAGCAGAAGCGTTGTCTGTAAACGAACCATATGCTTTTAAAATTAGTGAACGACTGATGCTGCCTGTTGACCAAGAAACTGGATTGAAAGCTGTGACTACCGATGATAGTATGTAGTTTCATTTCCTTTGTTCAGTGTGCTGTAAAATATTGTCTGAAAAAAAGAAAAAGAAAATAAATGTAGTTTCATTATATCAAACTTTGAACCTTATTATGTTGAAAATTGTTTTATTGTTATTTGCAATATGTTGCTCATCTCCATTGTGTTTTACTGTTTTACGATAGCTGTTTATTAGCTTGTCTATCAACAAGTTTTATATTGTTCATACTTGTTCATATTATCTGCTGTTGAGTGTTGTGTTTATTCGCATTGTATGCAAAACTATTGATGTGGCTATGACGAATACTTTCTAATGACTATGATATCTTTGAAAAGGCGGAACAGTTATCTCCTTCAGTGAATGTTGAAGATGAAGAATCAACAAATTACCCCAGATCTCGATATCCACAGTCTATTTTGAACCTGTGTCTGTAAACGGCGCCACCATATGGCATATTAGTATCGATCGTAAACCAAGTAGAATTTCTGTGAGACAGCTTGTGCATGCTTTCGGAAAAAGTAGAAAAATACGAAAGGCTGTGCGACAATATATAAAGAAAAACAGACATAAGTCATCTCAAATTCATCTCTTTACTTAAAAAATCTGCATTTAGGGCCTGTGTACATAGGAAGAGGGTGCCCCCAGGGGATAGAGGCACCCTACCTGGTAGAGTTAAAGATACCACCAAGTTTGACAAGGGTAGGGTCACCCTCCCCCATAGAGTCAAGAGTTAGCTTCGTTTTACATGGGCTGAATTTCCTCTACCCCGGGGGCTAAGCGGTTATCATGTCAAAACATAGCCCTATCCCCCAGGCTCTCCTCTTTGGTTTTACATGGGCTTATGTAAACAAAACTTGACCCTAATAGGTAGGGTTTCCCTACCCTCGAGGTAGGGTAACCCTACCCCTAGGGGCACCCTACCTCACATGCAGAACGAGCTGGATAATACAAAGCTAAAAGAGAAGGGAAACCCTCCAAGCCCCTAGGGGCACCCTCCCTCATGTAAACAGGCCCTTAGTCCAGAGACTTCCTACCGCTATTAATATTCGATTTCATTTTATGTTAATGAAAGTCGAACTAAAATGGAAATTAATAGATCAAATGTATATCAACTGGCAGCTTCTTGTAGAATAACAACCACGATGCAGCCATTTTTAGTAACAAGAGTTCAGTTGGATTATTATTAGAGTCAGCTGTTGACATAGATTATCTCACATGGTGACATGGAGATGCGTGATACTTGAAAATAGCCTTTACGCACTCCTAGTGAGATGGGAACAAAAGAAGCAACGTGAATCTTCGCATGGTATTATGATATTTATCAATATACTCGCATGACGTTCATGTTGCACTGTGTTTTTGAAATATCACAAAAAAGTATCTCATTCGCTTCTTCCTAAATTCATCTTGAAATCAGATGGTCACCACATGTCGCGCTAAAACTACAGCAGACAAATTCCTATTTTTCTTTTATTCCAATCGAAACGCGTAAACAACAAATTTACTTGAAACGTGATTAAGAGCAACTTTACGACTCAGCAGGAATAGCAAATGAGCGCAATTAGGCGCGGCATAAACCAACTCATAAAGCCATTGTTTGGGGCACTAAAATGCAAATCTTACCGAAATTTTCATTTGACGTTATTCAAGCTTAAATAGTTTTCACGCTTGCTAATTGCCTCTATTAACTCGATAAGAGGGTGCCGAGATCTTTTCCACAGCGTGCATATTATCTACAATTTGGTATCTGAACGGATTCTCGAACGGATTTTTTTTCAAAGCACTCCAGTTGGAAACACTTAAAGGGAAACGTTTTCTAATCGAAAAAGCAGTTTTTGGCTCCCAGCGAGTGTTCGTGCCCTTCTGAGTGATATTTCTTCAAAATACAATTTTGTTGACCGAAGGCTTGAGTGATCTTCTGTAAGTGTGCTAATATTGAATTAATACGTCGGTCACGATTTGTGTCAAGTGTTTTTACAAGAGTAAAGAGGATTAGAACAAGTTACTCGGATCTTCTTACGAGCTGACAAGAGGCTAGTTTCATTACATCAAGAAAGAGTCACAGGCAAGTGAAGAGATCTACACAGCACTACAAAACTGACGATACGATCTTCAACCAGAAGGGTTGCCAATTAAAACCGTTCTCTTCAGTGTGATTAAAGCTCCATAGCAACTGAACAAGCTTGAAGTATTCAAGAACCCATCGCTGTTCAATTCAACCATGATTATTCCACCCTCAAATCTCACTCACAACATTTCTGTGCCGAAACAGTCAAGACCTTTGATGTCGATGTATTTACACGAGCCTGAGGGAGTTAAAATATTCAGACTTCTGGTAGAAGTATTGATCGCACTTTGTGGCGTGATTGGCAATATTTTGGTGTGTTTAGTAATCACGCGATGTGTCCGTGTAAAGACGCCGATTCATTTCTACATTCTCAATCTCGCTGTTGCCGACCTGGGAATTCTACTTGTCAACTTCCCGTTCGCCGCACTCAGAGAGCAAAGCCCCACATACTGGCCCCTGGGAGAGGGTGTTTGCCTCTATGTGTTCCCACTCTCAGAAGTGTTTTTTGGAGTATCTATTTGGTCAATTGCAGCTATTGCTATAGAAAGGTATCGGACGATAGTCTCAGTCGCTGGGGTGAGACTTCGACAATCCTCTCTTTACAGAGAAACAGTTCGAAAAGCAGTCTTTCGAGCTCTTGTATCCATATGGGTTATGTCCTTTTTTGTCGTTTCACTGCCAACTTTTTTCTTAATCAAATACGATAAACTGTACAGTATTTGCAACGTTATGGCTATCAGTTTCCCCCTGGAACAGGCGTATAACTTATCCCTGGTGATATTCTGTTATTTGTTGCCTTTAGCAATCATTTCATGGACTTATATTCATATCGAGCGCACGCTTCGACGAAGCACAAACTTTCACAAACGAATGGGCAGAAATGTGGAACTGAGTCCACCGTGCAACAATGATGAATCAACAAAGCTTTGCAATGTGTCTCGTGTGAAGCAAAACGCGAAAGTTCGCCGAATTTTAACGCCTGTTCTCGTAATATTTGCTGTAACAATGTTACCCGTGAACGCATTTCGCCTTGCACTGACTTACTGGAAAGAAACTGTGCGATTGAATTATTTTTTTATTATATATAATGTTTGTGTTGTCTTTGTAGTTATTAATTCCGCCATTAATGTTTTCATTTATTCGTTAGTTAGTAAAGAGTTTCGCGATGGCTTCAAGATGTTGTTTTCCCGAAGGGCGAATGGAAGAAACGATGAATCGAGCAATCTGCCTTGATAGTCAGCTGGGTGATAAACACGAAAATACTTCATAAACCATTATACAAGCATACTGAGCGCCGTGAACTGGTGAATTGCATTTGGCACATAAAATTCCGCTATTAATTGTATGTTTTATATCTGGCTGCAACGACAGAGTCCGTGATTTTTTCAAATGAAAACTTCCCATGGTACTCGAATTAAGTAGAGTTTTGTCGAAGCTCATGCAGAGAGTTTTCGCTGTACACCAGTATAATAATTAGTGCTCTACACGGCTGTGACAAATTAATATGTCAACTGAAGCAACCTATTTTTCCTGACAAATATAAAGATAGTACTTTTGATTACTATTATCCTTATCATTATTTGACTTTTAAATTCTCTCTAGAAGGGAGTAAATGAAACTAGCTATGTACAAGCAATAAACTTCAATCTAATTGTACCTCACTCTACCGAAGGAAAACCTGTTTCAACTTTCAAACAGAGTTTCAACGAAAACTAGATGAACCGATATTAAGAAAGTGCTGTAGTAGCAAAAGCGTTCTACTGGAACAGCTTGGAACAATAATACGATAGCATTACAAACAATAACAACTTGTATCAACTTAAACTGCATGATATATATTCCATTGCACATTGATCGCCCGGATTGATCGGCCTTAATCGGCTCAATACACAGTAAAAGTAAATAAAAGCATAAGATCTTGATTTGAGTATGCTATTACTGAGAGAATTGATAGCTATTGAGTAACAGGAAACGTGTTTGGGTTCATATATATGTTAATTGAAATTCTTAACCTTTCTACTTTAAGACGCTTTCAGTACTGAGTAAGTAAGATTGTACCTTCCGAACAGCAATCTCGCATCCAGAACTTTAAACATAGTTATATAATTTGTAAGATCAGAAAACTCACATGTTGATATAGATATAACAACTATAATGAATATATAATCACCAAGCTAACGTAGAGAAACCTCTCCAACGGATTTATAGTTTGCTTTTACATAGAAAATAAAGTCAGAGAAAGGTGACTGATAAATTTGATTTGGAGAGTCTTATAGGTGCTCCACAGACAAGGGAAATAGTTTTTTGTCAATAACAATAAGTTATCGATAACTGTTTGTGCTCGAAATAGCTTTTCCACACACGGGAGAACAGGAAAATAGTTGTCGATTGTCATAACTACGCATGTCAACTTCAATCCCAGGAAACAAAATGACTCATCCCACAGACTAGAAAAAACGGTTAGATGTGAAGTTGTCGATAATTATAACTATTCTATTGTCGACAACTTAGGGATCGACCATTAGCAAAGTGATGGCAGGGGTGTGGAATTTTCAGCTTGCAGGAATTTATTTTTTTTGCTCATTGCTTGTGCAGGATTTTTTTTGGCAATTGAAACCCTATTTTTTTCTCTTTACTTTCTTCTTTGCACGATTTTTTTTTCTATCATTTTTGCTTGCACGAGTTTTTTTTTGGTTTGTTACCCACCAATTTTAAATTTATCTGGAACAAAGTCACCAGTCCAACGCACGGTGCAACTATCCACGACACAGATGGGACACACACATATTACATACAGGCCGCACACACAGACAGTAATATCGCTTATCCAAATACATAAAAACATGACAGTGAGCGCTGCTAAATTCGAGATTTTGTACTGAACCTTGCAATACAATTTCGTTTTAGGTATCTCTCGGTTAAACTCGGCAGGCGACCTGAATCTCAGTCAGACATGTCCCACAGAATTAGCAACAAGTAGATCTTCAATTCCCAACGCAAGCACGACAGCTCAATCGGCAGAGGCAAAGAACAACCAGCATCATCTACGTTCCCTCCTACTTAGCTCCGACACAAACCGCGAAACGCCATGCGAAAAAAGTAAAGAAGACTTCCATGACGGCAATGAAACAGCAGCGAAGAAGAGTAATGGACTTCCGTCTTCAACTATCAACAACCGCCTTGATACAGATTCATTGGGACCAGATACAAAGCAGGTGCACGACTCTGATGACTTGGGAGATGGCGGCGACATTATGCTTGGCAGCCCACTAAATAGTGATGTCTTGCCACGCGAGGATTCCCACAGCAGCCGGGAAAACTCTGATGGGGAGTGCATCTGCGAACTCAGCGAGCGGACACTAAGCAATAGGAATGAATCTGGTCTTATTGTATTAGATCAGGAGCCCATGCAAGAGGTATTTGTAGCAAACGATTACTTGCGCCCTGACAGTGATCATCTGACATCCATCACACAGCTCTCAAGTAGTGACCTTACTGATAAGGCAGAAAGCTCGCACACAAATTCCATCCACTCCACTCAGGCGAACCGACCAATCCCCGTACTTGTTTTAGATATAGAAACGTATGCCTCAAAACTTTCGTTCGAAATCTTGAAAGATCTCTTCTAAGTTCCGAATCAACTGTCTTAACTCTTAACCCTTGTTATGCTAAACCCGTTTTCACATAAACCAAAGGTATCGCAACTTTTTAATCATTTGAGTTGAAACCTTGATCGATCAGGAAATGCTAGTGTTCCAACAAAATCAGATGTTCACAATTTTCATGAAGTTTGGCCGATATGAGTCTTACACATTTAACAGAAGGGTTAATTAACAACCCCAGCCAGTCATCAGCACGTATCTTCTCCTTACATCTACACAGAATATACTGTTCGGGTTATGGGAATAAAGTAATTGGTCATCCACTTTCAAATTGTTTACAAGGAAGCTATGCAGACAGTTAAGCTGCCGCCTATTGGTGGATTTCAGTGTGACGTCATTTTTACATATTGCTGCATTCGAGGCAATGCTTGTGGGAATCCATTTTGAATGTCTTCTGTCTGATGGCTGTTAGAGTTTGCACCGCAGCCAATTTAACTCTGATCTATATATTTAAGGAGAAGAAAATAGATTTATTTGAAAAGCTAGTCAGTGTTCATTTGGTTACTTACCAAGTTAACAAAACGCAAGATGTCGGTTCTAAACATATTAAAACAAACGTTTTCATGAAACTTGCACTTCTTCCTATTTGGTCTGTGCATGGTTGTCTTGTCAACCGTCTATTATCTTGTATACTTGGGTTAAAAAACTGTCCCTTGGGAAACTGAAGGAGATGAAAATACTTGCATGTTTTAAATTAGGTTTAAGTTTCTCAATATAAAGTATGTATTTACTTGTTTCATTTCTTGTGTTTCCACTGCGACGCTTATTTTCATATTTTGTGTCTCGGCTGCGGCGTTTATTCGAGGGAGGGACTTATTTAAAAGTCTCATACCTGAAAGTCAAAATATTTTGACTGTGGAACAGTAACCGGGAAGAAAGAGGGAGGTTGGGCTTGTCAGCCTTTACACAAGAACTATAGAATGCGAAGAAAAACATCACTTTTGATGAAAATAAATTACCAAGGTTGGCCTAAAACGACATTGTACCGATTACAGTTCTTTTTATTATTTTACTAAAACACTAGAACTTTTCCGCTCTATGTACGGCGTTTATTCGAGTAAATATTGTAAGTGGCTTCAAAGTTCATGACATGGCAAGAATTTGAGTTGACCTCGAGTTAAGCCTAAATGAAAGGAAATACTTCTTGCCATTGGTAAAAGAAATGTTACTTTCAAACTCACCCAAACAATAAACTTAACCCTAACAATAAACGTAGACTGCGAACGGTCTGTTCCATTTCCTCAGGATCATAATGAAAGAGACTGCTCACAGTCTACTCTAGCCCTAACCAAAAAACTAACTCATAATTTAAAGTAGCAAATGATAAAACGTACAATTCGAACACGTGGTCGTTTTGGGTTGTCGAGGTATAGGGAGCAAGGAAGCTTCGACAAACTTCGGTTGTCTGCTTAGTAATGTTCAAATTAAACCTTCCGAGATTTGGGAATCATGAAACCATATACATAAGTTCTCTCTCTTATCCAAAATATGCGCAACTTTTGTTGTATCTAAACTATCTAGAAACAACTAAAAATCCTAAATATCATTTTTATATCTTGTTATATCTAGTTTTGTATAATTTTTATATCCTGTAACATCTAGTTTTATATATTTGTAATTTTAATTGTAGAGGAAGAGCCAAAAACTGGATTCTACAATAAAGCCATTATTAGTATTAGTATTATTATTATCCAGCTTGTACTGTAATACATGATGGAAGGCTATAATTGTGAACAAGCGCTAGCGATAGTGAACGTACGCTGGCAGCCAATTAACAAACAATCTGGGGGTACTCCCCAGAATTGGCTACACAGGTATGTGCGACCTTTTGGTCCGACGGAAATAGTCTGAAATCTGGAAAAGGTTATGGTTTTTAGGAGAATTTTGTTATCATGCCATAAAAAATTCCCTCTTTTATAGGGTACCGATTTTGCTATTTTGTCTGAAATAAGATATAGAAAATTGCCGTTTATACCTGGGATGAGGTCAGGGTTTGAGTACCCAGAATTTGGGCGAGTACTAACGATAAGAGCTACGATAAAACCGCTGACAAGGGTTTGATCTGAAAAAGAAAATAAGGTGTTTCTCATCTGCGTTCCCAATCTCCCCTCTATCCCAAGCTTCCTCATTTATTCACATTCAGTATCAGTTACCCCTCGAGCACTATAAATCGATAGAAGCACACCCAGGCTTTGGCGGTTTCAAACATGTATCCAAATGGAAAACGAAGAGGGTCAAATCGAGAAATAGAAGAGGAGACACTATGGTCTTGTGACTGAGAGCCATTCACAAAAAAACTTTCTTCATACCGTTGAAAAAGGGCAGTTACTTCAAAAGACACGCTCAACGATTTATCTGTCTTGTTCTTGACGCACTTGGTAAGATGGGAGAGCACTCGAGAAGAATCGGTTTTTGTCTCGTGCAACGCAAACGCGTTTCTCGTGCTCACGACGATATATACGCACGGATGGAGCATCTCATAATTACAAAGTTACAACTTACTGAAATATCTTAACGCGTTAGTCACACATTGTTCACAAACTTTCTACTAATGAAATATCTTAACGCGTGAGTTACGCATTGCTCCACTCACTGAAATATCTTCAAGTGTGAGTCACGTATTTTTCACATACTTTCCAGTAATAAAATGTCTCAACGCGTGAGTCACGTATTTTTCACATACTTTCCAGTAATAAAATGTCTCAACGCGTGAGTCACGTATTTTTCACATACTTT
>JANSTR010161038.1:0-10037 GCA_025434805.1 Antipathozoanthus remengesaui
AAGTTTGAACTTATACGGATTGAACTATGTAGTTTACTGAAACTTGAATTTACTCCGTAATCTATTTTCTAAGCCATATTTTGTTTGTATTTAGTTCACGTTAGTCATCGGAGTTCATGTAAGTCAAGTAATTCTTATTAATTCAAATTAGCCACTTGGTTCTTTGATGATTTGTTTAAATACGGACAAGAAGACATGTATCCATTCATGGTTTGTTGAAAAAGTAAAGGAGTAGAAGCATTAACACATACCGTATTTCCTCGAATAAACGACGCCCTCGAATAAACGCCGCCCTGGAATAAACGCCGCCCTTGAATAAACGCCGCCCTTGAATAAACGCCGCACCCTGGATTTGAATATTTAACAAAAGAAAATAATTAGAGTGCAATACAATAATTACCGGCCTTGTTTATTAATTTATAAACGTTTATCAGCGCATCCAATGTTTTTGGTATATAAACAAACAAAAAATGACAAGATTAACATACTTCGTTCGTCTTAAAACAGCTTTGGATACTTACATCATATATAGTTTTAGAATTGTAAAGCATGATCGGCACAGCCAGACAAAGAACTATATCTTTTTTCTACTTTTTAAAGTAAATTACGGTTGGTTGTTTAAAAAATAGCAGCATTTTAAATAAACGCCGCCCTCGAATAAAGGCCGCGCCCAAATCATGAAAAATTTAATAAACGCCGCGGCGTTTATTCGAGGAAATACGGTATCGTTGGAATCAAATATTCAAAGCAGTGTTATTACTCATATATGATTTGACTATATGACTTGTTAATATGCTAATTATTAGAGATTGTAGAGTACAGAAATCAAATCTTCGCATTAATTCTTCCACTTTGCCTTGAGAATGGTGTCACGATGACGCCGAAACGTCGGCTATTAACTTTAACTTTGGCTTGCTTATGTTTCAAGAAATCATTACTGATCAAAACTTTAATGTTATAATTACTCATATAAGTCTTTTGCAACTCCTCTGCGTGATTTGGTGCAATTTAGCTGCGTTTCACAAGAACTTAATGAATTGACCTGCGTCAGCTAGTCCAGAACGAAAGAAGGAATTGTTGGTGCAATGATTTCAAACGGCTTTTTAATTTGCTATATAGTTTGCTTGCTGCTTCACTAGATCAAACCAACATCAAACTCGGACTGGAGAAGAGTTCGAATTTAGCTCAAATAAAACTTGTTTGACTGAAAGAACTCTAAGAGCATAATTTCTCCCGGCATGCAACGTTCGAATTGCTTGGTACCATTTTAAGAGCGAATTATTATTTTCTTCTTTTGATCGCAAAAATGCCAATTGCAACAAACCATCATAAGTGCTCTGTGCATCATATAGTAATAGAACTTTGCCTACAACTAGTAAATTGGTTTTAAATCTATCAATGGATATTAAAATCAAACTAGAAGTTTCACCTTTCTTTTCCATGTAAATGTGGAGTTTAGTATGTGATACATCATGTAAAGAGAACTGCGACCAAATCTACTTCGTCTCTTTGTATTGCACTGAAGTGAAATTCTAATTTCCTATAAAGCTAAACACAGTAGATCAAATGTTTCGGTCCGTGTTCATTTCGGGTACGCCTTCGCCATGTTTTATCTATGCACATTACAATAATTACAACAAGTTCTATTGTCAATTTTCTGTGTAATCGGTCAGTACTTTGTGTGTTCATTCAAAATGTTGAGAGGAAAAGTTTCAGAGTTAACAATAAACCTTCATTACTATCTCTTAGGTAGGTAAGTAGGCAGAAACAGTTTCATTCGCGACTGTCAATCTTCACCAATGTGATATAATGTATCGTGTAACGAGAACTACGACCAAATCAATTTCGTCTCTTTGCACTGAAGTGAAATTCTAATTTCCCATAAAGCTAAACACAGTAGATTAAATGTTTCGGGTACGCCTTCGTCATATTTTAAATATGCACATTACAATAATTACAACGAGTTTTATTATCAATTTTCTGTGTAATCGGTCACTGAGTACTTTGTGTGTTCATTCGAAATATTGAAAGGAAAAGTTTCAGAGTTAGCAATAAACCTTCATTACTATCCCTTAGGTAGGTAAGTAGGCTTTGATGTTGAACATAAACAGTTAAATTCGCGACTGTCATTCTTCACCTAATGTTTGGTTATGTGAATATTATTAATTATTAGGCAGTTTCGCTCAAACTCCACAAAACTCCCAATACTTACAATTCAACTCTCAAATAGCGTTTTTCTTCAGATATTACTGACTTTCCTTGAATTCTTGGTTGAAGAAAGTTAAACTTGAAGTATCGGTGAAGTGTATGGAATCAAAGACATCAATACTGAAATGCTTTCCAGATTTTTCCTTAATTATATTGAATGGCACGTGACACGTGACACGTGACACGTGTGAATTGCATGCTGCAGTTGACAATCTTCGCGGTGATGACGTACTTACAATTCGAATCGGAAATAATGTTTTTCTTCAGATATTACTGACTTTCCTAGAAATCTTCGTTGAAAAAGGTTAAATGAGAAATATCAGTGGAGTGTATCGAATCTAAGACACAAATACTGAAATGCTTTCTAAATTTTTCGTTCATTATACTGAATGCAATTAATTGATGGCACGTGACACGTGACACGTGTGAATTGCGTGTTGCAGTTGACAATCTTCGCGGTGATGGCGTACTTACAATTCAACTTGGAAATAGTGTTTTTCTTCAGATATTGCTGTCTTTCCTAGAAATCTTCGTTGAAAAAGGTTAAACGTGAAATATCAGTGGAGTGTATCGAATCTAAGACACAAATACTGAAATGCTTTCTAAATTTTTTGTTCATTATACTGAATGCAATTAATTGATGGCACGTGACACGTGACACGTGTGGATTGCATGCTGCGGTTGACAATCTTCGTGATGATGACGTAGACAATCTGTCCATGCCATAAAAGGTACCGTTGTCTATTGCTGTCATTTGGACTGTTTTTCGCAATGTCACGAAATATCTACAATAATAATAAAATTTTATGTTAGTATATCTAGAGTTTAGTTTCGTGGTAGAAGATATAACTTTTTGACATTAAAAACTATATACTAATACAAGACAACTGGCTAAGTTAGAGGGAAAAAAATGTTCCATTCTTCGTCGTTGTCATTTATACGCATTATGCATGAGTCAACGAAAACCCCGACTCACCCCTTTCCCGGACAGGGTAGGGATTTGAGGAAAACATAGACAAATAAACACTGCAAATATATTCCCTCTTGAGCGATTACTTCATTCCGATGTATTCCATGTGGAACGATATAATATAGGATGGCTAGGTTTCTCACAGGCATTCTGCTCCATATTTTTACCTCTTTCTAAAATCAGCCACCCATGCCCCACCCCCACAGCTAAGTTACTAACAACCTCATAAATTTACCTTAAGCATCTCACGTTTATTTTATTTTGATACCACGTGACCAGACCTCTTTCTGTCGGGAGAGGGAAGAGCCTGGGAACGCGGTTGAATTACTAAACTCTTCCAATGCCCCACCCCATCCCGGTTGATGTTATGTCTATTCCCCTACCTTCTCCCTCTAATCCTAATCTTGTTCTCGTCGTTGACTTATGCATATTCAGGACACCTTGTTTGCTAAAATGTAAATCCGCATGTATGCTAAAATTGTTAAGCCGAAACAGGAACGGCGATAACCGTATTAGTTCTAGTAATGATGATCGATTGGCAGCCGTTCATTTCGAGAGACGATGAGATAGCCCAGGAAATTATAAGTTGTTTTGGCATTCTCGGGTGTGGCTAAGAAGGTCAATTCTCGAGTGAAAGGCCCTTCCACAATTTCTTTCTTTGTAGTTAGATACTGTAGATACTGTATATTGATTGACCTAAACAATAACCTTTGATTCTCTGGACGTATGTTTTTGCTGGTGGGTTTACCTTGTTACCTTGATATACTCATACCATCTATTCCGACACTTGTCCTAAGACCGGTTTTATCTTCTAGGACGATTTTTGAGCCCACGTCTCTTTAGTGACCGGTCAGGCGTGCTGTCCAATTTACCATAAGGACAGACCATGCTAGCTTTACAACGAGTCCTGGTGGTGTAGTAAACAGAACACCAGACTAGTGACCAAGGACACGTGGCTTCCAAACAGTCAACATAGTCCAGGGAACGTAATGATTGCAGGAGTTCCATAGTTTGAGTGCCGCTCTACCAAAAGCACTGTCACCCAGTGGAACTCTGGTTGCTCTAGCTCTTAATGGAACAGCGAGAAAAAAGAGACTTTTGCATAGATGAACGCACGTAGGTTGTAAGTTAATGATTTCTTCGTTACTAGCAACGGCCGGCAGATATGTAGGAAAAAGGCCATGGATTGCTTTTTGTACAAGTATTTTCTACTTAAAGTATACATACGTTTTTAAATCGGCAACCAGTAAAGATCACACGAACGTGGAACAACAGCAGAGTCTTGGAGCATTGTAAATAAGTACAGCAGCTGTGTTAATCCCATTGAAGTTTAGTTCTAGTTTAGTGTTTAGTTGATTGCCATTGAGTAAGATACACTTTTTCTTCTTCTTCTTTGTTCGTTGATCCGTAGTGGACGTGCCACATTCTTCTGCTACAACACAAATCACAATAAAAAATCCGTGATATTTTTAAATGCATTTTTCAATCAAGTGAAAAAGGGAAATTGATCATCTTAGAGACTTCGATATATGACACCAAATGTGCTTTCGCCACCATCTGTTCGTCGAACAATATATCACAGCAAACAGTTACCTCAAAATTCAAGATGGAGGTTTCCATCGAAAAATACTGAGAGAATAGCGAAACGTTTACACTACGTTCTCGCGGTTTTGCGACTGTTTTCAGTCCTGAACTTTCACACCACAAATCAAAATTATACTTGGTTGGATAATAGAAATGTATCTTTTACTGCAAGTTTCTTTTAAAAAAAGTTTAAATGGAATCATAACTTCGACATAATAGATAAATCGTTTAAAGCTCAGTGTCTGTGCAATTATTTCAAATTTTTCAAATATGCTGATGATACAACTTGCCCTTTTGATGGCCAATACATATATGTTTTAAAATTCAAGATGGCGGCATCCATCGACAAAATACTGAAAAAATACGGAAAGGCTTTTACTCTGTTATCGTTTACCTGACGGTTTTTAGTCGTGAAATTTCACACCACAAATCAATGCTGATTGTGCAGTTCTTATATTTGGTCATTAAAGCATTTTTACTGCAGGTTCCTTTACGAAAAAGTCTATATGAATCACATGACATGGCAACGACTTCGATATAATAAATAAATCGCTTGAAATTTAGTGAAATTGTATTGATTTCAACCTGTCCTATAGATAACTTGCCGTCAGCCTGGAGGCTGGATCTTTATATGGAATCGTATGGTATGCCAGACTTGACTGATAGATAGATCACCTAAAGCTGCCTGGATAAAGCGTTTTTTTGGACAATAAGAATTCGGCTTGGATATACAGATGTCATCTTGGGTGGTTTCGAAAAGTGGGAGGTAGTTATCTCTTGAATGTAACGCCAAAACAGTACAAAATCTGACTTGCATACTTGATTTGTAAAAATATACATGGTACTCTTGCAGTACATTTTACAACAGGAGCCTTGGAGATGTTATTGAACAACTAGCACATAAGGATTAATAGGAATACAATCTTTAAAAACTCGGGGTTTAAGGCAGGTATAAAATGCATAAAAACTATTTTAGATAATAAAAGAAAAGGTAATTTGGCCTAGTTTCTTTCAAAATAACTTTTCGCGGAGTTTCTTTCCATATAACTTTTCGTGCTACTCGGGTATCTAAATGAATATGCAATACCGCTGTCAGTGATCAAGCGCTAAGTGTGTCTGAATCGTACCCTCACAGTCATAAGTTAACACCCGACCAGTCTACTGTGTTGTGTCCGTGAGCAAGGCACCTAATTCGTCTTGCTTCAGTCGACTCAGCTGTGTAAATGAATAATAGATTCTGCTGTGAGCTAGCCTGCAATGGATTAATGTACTGTCCAGGAGGGGGGGGGACGGTCATGTACTCTCATCCTCTTAACAGTTCGAAAGCCGGATATAGGTGCTAGGATGGATTAGTGTCTCGTCCAGGGGGAGTCGTATACATTCATCCTCTTAACAGTTCGGAAGTCGGGGATAAATGCTGGTATGGATTAGTGTCCCGTCCAGGGGGGTCATGTACTCAAACTGTTGGGGGGAGGCACATTGTGCCCCACCAGCTTGGGTAAGGTTGAGAGAGTTTTTCATTTCCGCGATATTGCTACTACTATATCCATTTCAAGACTTATTGGCTCATGTGGGCAGATGCTTATTCCCGTCTTCCTAACTGTTAAGCGGATAAGAATACCCACCCCTGGATGGGACAGTAATACATCCCAGAACTTTAATATACCTGTCTTCCGAACTGTTAAGAGGATGAGACAACATGACCCACCCCTGGAAGGGACAGTAATCCATGCCAGCACTTATAGCTATTCCCGGCTTCCGAGCTGTTAAGAGGATGAGAGCACATGACTGCCTGGACGCGACAGTAATCCATCCCAGCAATTACCTACGGCTTCCGAACTGTTAAGTTGATGAGAGCACATGAACCCCCTACCCCCCTGGATAGTACATTAATCCATTGCAGGCTAGCTCAGAGCAGAATATATTCTTCATTCACACAGCTGACTCGACTGAAGCAAGACGAATTAAGTGCCTTGCTCACGGACGAACTCACCACTGTTGGGGTACAAGTCAGACACGCTTGTGCTGGGATGCTGTGCTGGGATGGATTTATATTTTAGCAAACAAGGTGTCTTGAATATGCATGTGTCAACCTACCCACCCACCCACCTCCCTGAACAAGGTGAGGATTAGATATAGAGGGGAGATGACTGGAGAAATGACACAACATCAACCCGGAGACAGTGGGGCATTTAAAGTGTTTTGTAACCATGCTCTTCCCTCTCCCGAGAGAAAGACCCTGGGTGGGTCTAGTCACGTGGTACCCAGATTTTGAGTGGTAACAAAATAAAATAAATGTGAGACGAGTGCTTAAGATTAATTTCTGTTATTATTCAGCCTTGTCATGTTAAAGAGGGAAACTTGTTATATTTTAATCAAAAGCATAAGTACAGTTATTTTAATTGTTACCACCCAGAATCTGTGTTCCGCATGACCAGACCCAACCAGGGTCTTTATCTCGGGAGAGAGAAGAGCCTGGGTACGAGGACGTTAGTTATTTAGCTGCCCTGTGGGGGTGGGACATGGGTGGGGATTCGACCTTGCTTGCATGTGTGGAAGAGGAGAAAAATGTGGAGAAGAATGCCTGTGAGAGCCATAGACACACTATGACATCATTCCATATGGCGGAATAAATCAGAATGGTGTAGTCTCTCTAAAGTTAATAGATTTGCAGTGTTTGTTTTTCCCATGTTTTCCTTAAATCATTACCCTCTCCGGGGGAGGGGTGGGTCAGGGCTGTCGTTGACTCTTGCATAATACGTATAAATGACAACAACGAAGAATGGAACAATTCTTTTTCTCTAACTCGGCCGTTTGCCTTGTATTAGTATATAGTTTTTAATGTCAAAACGTTTTATCTTCTACCACGAAATTTAACTATAGATATTCTAACATTATATATTAATATAGACATTTCGTGACATTGCGAGAAACGGTCCAAATGACAGCAATAGACATCATTACCTTGTATGGTATGGACAGATAGCCTACGTCATCATCGCGAAGATCATCAACTACAGCATGCAATTCACACGTATTTTGGCAGAATTCGTACTAACGATTTGGCCAAACACGAGTGAATGATTTCTTAATGTCACGTCCCATCAGTTGATTGCATTCAATATAATGAAGGAAAAATCTGGAAAGCGTTTCAGTGTTGGTGTCTTTGATTCGATACACTTCCCCGATACTTCAAGTTTAACTTTCCTCATCCAAGAATTCAAGGAAAGTCAGTAATATCTGAAGAAAAGAAGAAAAACGCTATTGTTGTATTGTAAGTATTGGAAGTTTATAGAGTTTGAGCGAAACTGCCTAATAATTAATAATATTCACATATAAACTAAACATTAGGTGAAGAATAATGGTCGCGAATTAAACTGTTTCTGCCTACTTACCTACCTAAGAGATAGTAATGAAGGTTTATTGTTAACTCTGAAACTTTTCCTCTCAATATTTTGAATGAACACACAAAGTACTGGCCGATTACACAGAAAATTGACAATAGAACTCGTTCTAATTATTGTAATGTGCATAGATAAAATATGGCGAAGGCGTACCCGAAATGAACACGGACCGGAACATTTGATCTACTGTGTTTAGCTTTATGGCAAATTAGAATTTCACTTCAGTGCAATGCAAAGAGACGAAATAGATTTGGTCGTAGTTCTCTTTACACGATGTATCACATACTAAACACCATATTTGAATGGAAAAGAAGGGTGAAATTTCTAGTTTGATTTTAACCATTGAAAGAGTATTAAAACCAATTTATTAGTTGTAGACAAAATTCTATTACTAGTAACAAAAGGAAAATCGTTTCCATGCAAAGAATGATGAAACTTATGATGATTTGCTACAATTGGCATTTTTGCAATCGCATGATGAACATAATATTCTTTCTAAGCAGTTCAGTTGCATGCCGAGAGAAAAATTTGCTCTCGGAGTTATTGCAAACAAGTCTATTTAATTTGAGCTAAATTCACAGTTCTCTGCACAGTTCAGTCGATGCTGGTTTGATCTAGTAGTGAATCAGCAAGCAAATTATACAGCAAATCAAAAAGCCGTTTGAAATCATTATTTCTTCTTGCCGATGTAGGACTGCGGCCGAGGTGAAATCGTCAAGTTGTTATGAAACGCCACTAACTTGCATCAAATTACGCAGATGAGTTGGAAAACTGAGACTTATATGAGTAATTATAACACTGCTTTGAATATTTCATTCCAACGATATACCTTAATATCTCAAATTCCCTCCGCCTTGCAATGCTGGAATGCCGAAACTCCGAAGTACTAAGACTATATCTTATGATATGACTGGCTGAATCGTAGCCAGGCCTATGAACTGCATAGTTTATCGATTAAAAGGCTAAAATCAAGATAACACTATAATAGAACCAACCAAGGGCTGACAACATAATTTTTCGCGCCTTAAGGTGGGAAGAAAGCTGGCGCTTTTCCAGCGTTAGCCCCTCGTTGAAGTATCAGATTTAGGATGCTCCGACGAAGGGCTACCGCTCACTGGCAGAACTTCAGCTTTCTTTCAACCGTACGGCGCGGAGAACTGTTTTGCCAACCCTTGGTCGATTTACTATACGTTGTACTTACCCGCCGACGTAATCTGTAGTTTACTTTAAATTCTATTAGTCTAAATCATTTACCACTGGTTGTTTCGACAAGTAATAATTTGAGTTTGTGGTGCTGTGAGTTATTTCGCGAATAATAAATTCTGTTGGCACTTCAGAATGTTGGTGTAGTGACGAAACATGTCTTATAATAATGAATGTTGACATCATTTTCATGGCTCACTGAATCATTGTATATGTGGAAGTAGAAGTGGTGTAGAAGTAGTAATGTAGTGCGTATATTGGTAGCAAATATTTTGATTTCGTTCGAACACAGAGGGAGTTGTGGATATTGACTACAAAGGTCGAGAATAAGACAATCGTAATCTGTTAAATTAGATTTGGATGCACAGCTAGTAGACAAGGGACGTAGATGTATAGACTGCGAGGTCTCTTTCAGTTCACCAGCTGAAATGAAAATAGAACGGCGAAGTTGCAAGTGAGTCGATGAGCGAGCGCGAGCCGTAAAGATTCTAGGCGCGGGTGTGGGATCAGTTATAGATTTTTCTCGATCGATTCTAAGGAAATGAATGAGATAGTTCGCAGCCCAGTAGATGTAGTGTATTTAATGTTTGTTGATAATATGGATGAAGATGCTGATGTTAACCTTATTCAGATTGGGATTTTTTGGTCATCCTTCGACTCTCGCCGCC
>JANSTR010161049.1:0-17344 GCA_025434805.1 Antipathozoanthus remengesaui
TAAGATATTTCCTACAACCCCCCGCACACTTGAGTTGTTAAAAAACGCTGCAAAAGTTAGTACAAAAAGCGTAGTTAAGTTTATTACAATATGCCGCAACGATTATTACAAAACGCGTAGTTATTGCAAAACACTGCAACCCCTTATTACAATACGCGTCGTTATGCCGCAGAACAGCAAACAGGTGTTTTGGTTTTCGAATTTTTCCTTAAAATGTCGTTGTATGGATGTTTAACAACCTTTTTGCCTCAACATTTCAGTACCCGAAGACTTCAAAGTACATGTGTACCACGGAGGCAGCGAAAGAGCCTGGGTTCGAGACTGGCTCAGAGGAGTTCTTGAAGTCCGACGGTTTGACGTTACCACAAGCTCACTAGGAATCCCATGCGAATGCAACATCAAAAGAATAATAATAGTTGTGACAGAGAAAATGTTAAGGAAAAGTTATAATCCCACCTCTTTAAGGAACGCCCGAGGCAAGCGGGTTCTGGTTATCAAACTGAGCGATTGCTCCGTTCCCAAGGAGATCGAGGATATCTGTACAGCTCACCTTGACCTTTCTGGACAATCCTCGTACGACCTAACCCTTCATACTCCACTTATGTTCAAAATCTATAACGCGTTACAGCTACCGATGTCCGTTTGCTCTGCATAAAGTATTGTAAGATGTGAATTGTATATCTGAGTTTTTCCTCGCCTTTTTTGATCTTGCAACTTTAGGGACTATTCAGTATTCACTTCTCGGAACCATAGTTAGTAGAACGAAAGTGGAGAAAGCTGAACAGGCCTTTAAATATTTGTGTCCCCTCCCCACATTTCTTATTAAATGGAAAATTAAAATGAAATGAATTACCTCTTTAAAATGTGGGGCATTAATAAACAGATGAAGTGACGTGGCTTCGTTGAATGTAATCGTGATTGCTCATAAATTAAAGTATTTATTCTCTTGTAGTCAGATTGTTTTATATATTCTCTGTTTAAGGGTTATAATTTCTACTAGTCAGTTATTAATTTCTCCTATTCTACTGATACTATTCTAGGATTCCTTTGAAAATCATTTTAATGAAAAGACTTCCTAGTAAAATATTAATTATAAACATCATCTGCTTACTTGTTAATCATTTAGTTTTTTGCTTCATCTACTGATATATTTATAAATCATCTCCATCTGTCTCATTAGCGTAATTACTTCCATTTTGCCATTAAAACCAAATTAACTGCGTATACTGTAAATTGTATTAAATCGTATTTCAACAGGGCTGGAAAAACAATTATTGTGGTTGTAGTGCATTATTGTTGAAATTAACCAATCAAACCACAGCTTCAAGCGTCCGGCTGCTGGCCAACCCAAGTTAGCAGTACTTAGTAGTCAGTACTCAATCATAACCATTTCGTAAATATTTCCCTGGTTAACTGACTCTTATCAACGACTCAGACTTGCAGAGATGGTGCCAACCCCCGAAATCAGTTCAAAATGCGGGAGATTTTTTTGGGAGGCTAGAACTGTTATTGTGCTTATCGTTAAAGTGTTCAAATCGCCTCACATCATATCTCCTATGTTGCCTTTCTACTTAGCCCAAACAATTGCCTCTAACAACCATACAACTATTGTAATAACTCTTAATTATAGTTCTCAACCTATATCACGCATTTATTTATCTCAGTTAAAGAAGCGCCAGGTTGTGTGAAATGCGGGAGATTTCTGTAAAAGGCGGGACAGCGGGAGATCAAGCTAAAATGAGTAAGTGTCCCGCAAAATGCGGGACAGTTGGCATCTCTAGTTGAAACTTGTTGACAGGACAGAACAACAAAAACCTAACGCTGCCTGGTTCACTTATTTCTCCATCACATAGTAGTTCTAAGGACACAGAACAATTGACACTCAAGTTCAACCACGGGGTTTCATGAGAGGGCTTTAGTATATATCCTCGTAGAACAGGTCATCATTTGACTCAACACCAAAAAGGGGCGGGGGACGTCTTGATACTTTGAGGTCTTCGAGGGCCAGCAGAATTTAGCATCCCAGGATTGATCAGGCCAAATATTGCATAAATCACAGCGCTGCTAAGTGTCAATAATTTACTTCTTATTTACGAAAGATGTAAAGTTTCATGATATAAAACAATTTTCTATTTTATATATATATCTCAATACTTTATAGATTCCTGCTGTAAGAATCTGAATACTGTGTCCAAGTTCCTAAACTATAATTTATAAGGCGTCCCGTTCCTTTCTGATGGCTTGTTCTGTTTTCTAATTTAAATTGTTTCTATAATACTGTATGGTACCCCACTGAAGTTCCATGTTATCGTTATTGTTCTATTGTCTATTTTTTACTCTCCCAGTGTGGGGCAATGATTGTGTTTGCCCGGGACTTCGCCCGGTCGTTTGCCCGATGATGATGTGACCGCTGGTCACGTCGCAACGCGGGCTTACCCACTGGATGAGTGAGTGCGAAAGATTGATTTTGTTTGGAAAGATTACTTCTTGAGATTTCGTCAAGCTATAAGAATTTCCTGATTCTATTTTGCAGTTAACATTGTTTAGTAAGAGAAGCCGCATGCATTTACATGAAGACAACGGCTTCTTTGAAAGCGAGTACTTTGCATATGCACATACAAGGCTCATTCGCGGGAACTGTTTTGCAAGAGAATAGCCGCAAATTACGAGGTGCCAACCATTATGCAGAATCGCTTATTGTCGATACTTGACTCCGTTTTTATGGTTTACTTTGAGCCGGTTGTAAAGTTTGTCAAACAAGTGGGAGGCGAATGCTTTAATCGTTGACAGAAATAACGCCATGATGTTTGCCTTGTGTGAGGGGCACGCGTTTTTAATTTGGACAGAGATCAGCTGAGAAGTATAACGACTTTCAACTCATCAAAGCCTATTTTCAAAGGTTGCGGAAAGATTTCTGCATGGATGGAGAGGTAGAACTACTTCAGTGCCTTGAATTTAACCTCGAGAGCTTAATTCCAGGGATAAAAACAGAACTTGATAAAGACCTAAATGAAACGAGCCATGATTTTTCCTTCGGTTCTCGGCCATGCAACAACTTGACGCCGTCTTCTCTTAACGTGCAGCATGAAGTTTCTAAAAATGCAAACACAACCACTGACAATGGCTACTGGACAGAATGCTCAACACCAGGCAGTGATAACTGCTCCGGGAGCGATTATACCATTTTTAATGCCTCGGAGGACCGATTTGACACTTCATGTTCAGCAGATCAGGCGCGTGGAAATCCGTTGAGCCCGAGGACAAATTTAGAACCGACGGTTCAGCATTTTAGTCTCGAGAACGAAGACTTTCAGATGTACATACCCGATATATTTCAGAGTTCGACCCAGAGTTCCGTGAGAAGTGCATCAACTCCGAAAAATCAAAACGAAACGAACTGCAACAGGTCTTCAACTGACAAGTTTGATGACAAACTGAATTTGTTTTATTCATCAAGACCAATTCAGACACGTGCCTTGTCAAACACTGAAGATTGTTCGTTTGTCGGGGCGGGAAACCTGTTACAGGGACAACCAAACAGGACAACAAACGATGTTTCATCGTTCAACGTTAATGTGAAAGCAACCAATGGTTGTCAGAATAGAAATATAAATTCTGCGATGCCTGGTGAGTTTGAAAACAAAGCATTTGATATGCCGTACAGCAAGCAAGCCTCCTCAAACAAACTGGGAATCGGAAGTGATCGTGAGGGGATACGGGAAAAAACATCTTTGAAATCCAAGTCAGTAGTAAATTGCAGTCTGACACCCGCTTCTACCAAATTGACACAAAAAACGAAGTTCCGAGTGCCCCTCAATGGATATACTAATAATACATTTTATTCACCTGTTGTGGTTGCAAATGCTAACGTTCAGATTGATGTCACTCAGACTTATCACATTCACACAAACTGCAAGGAATCTTTGTCAGAAAAATGTAAAAGTCAGAGCTCTTTCTGTGGTGGAAAAAGACCTCATGTGGCAGACACTGCCTCAGACATACTGAATCATCTTTCAAAGTTAGCAAAATTGGAAAATGATTCTGATGGTACTTATAAATTAAGCCACAAAGTAACAGGCAATTGTTCTTCAAATAATTTTGCTGATTCCCTTAAAGCAGGATTCCCTTTGCCAGCTGTCGAGAAGGTAAAGAATGCAAAGTATGACAACTTGATGCCGTCATTGTGTGCCATGAAGGCAGAACGTCAATCTCCAAACAACTCTTGCAGAAAGACATATTGTTTACCTGATCGTAGAGCTCATTGTTTCAAGTCTTTTTCAGAAAAGGGAGACTTAAAGTATGACTGCAGTTCATCTGTTGAGACACTGAAAGTAGAAAACAACTTTCAGCAGTGTGTCCCAAATTGTGTTACAGTTTTGAATTCTTCATCAAATACAGGGCAAAAATACAAAAACATTGCACCTAAGCCCATTTTGAATGAATGTCATCTGAAAAAACTACATGATCTTACTGCAGCAAAACAAGAGATTCTACCTAGACCTCGATTCATAACAACCAATAACCTCCAACATCAAGGTATTATATTGCAACAGGATCATCAGTACCATGCTCTAATGCCAGTCCAATCTACAAATTGTGTGCAGTCAAGTTCATCTGGGCAGAACTTCGAGCCATTACAAAATCACTTCAGTAAAAAGCTGAACACACAAAAGACCAATGCAGAGAAACCATTAGATCAAAGATTTTATGAAGAAACCTGGAAACCAACAGTTCCACAGTCTGCACACTCCCCAATTCAGAACCTGTCAAACTTAGTAACTCGAATCATTCCAGAACACCTTAACACTGGAGTTTTGACACCAAAGGGAGTAAAAGGTTTGATTCTTTAATCTCAGTTGTTGCAGTTGTATGTGTCATAGCACCACTGCAGAGGGATGAAAAGAGTGTGTGCATTTAAACTGGGAGTCTGGGGGATGATGGGAGGGGGGGGTCATAGACTAAAATTTATAAAGAGGATTGTATGTGCTCAAGCTGGAAGTTACTGTGGAGAGGGGGTAGACTGAACATTTTCAGAAACTGCAGTTGACAGGATGGTCACAAACCTGTCAGGGAGAGTAAAAGGAAAATGTCAGGAAATATTGTAATAGGATTTTGTATTCTAAATACCTGAGCTTTATCTACTTTTAGGCCTTATCTGGAAGGGGCCTTCAATCCCCCCCCCCCCCTTTACAGTTCTGATAATAGCTTTAAAAAGTTGGCAGTTAAGTAAAATATCATTAGCTGATTAATGCTGCGGTTTTAGCATCCTTGTTTTATAATAATGAGATGATAGCACTGTCTTAATTGACTGGAACCCATCATTCTTGAAAGAAAAAAGTTCTGCTAAAATGTTTAAACATATTTTCAAGTAGAAATTGCCAATCAACAATCAGAAAAGAATTACCAATTAACCTACAGCTCAGAACTTGGTAACCATGGCAATATGATACCATGTGGCCAAACCAAAACAACACTATTGTGTTCCCAGATAGATTTTAGGAAAAGTCACAAAATTTGGGCAGCATATCTTGAATTGCCTAGAAATGAGAAGAATTTAGATGCAAGAGGGCATGAAATTCAGGCCTCTTAGTCTGAACAGGGTTAAGTCAGTATAATGTTTTTAATTGTGAAACTGGCATCTGTTTTCTCTAAACATATCTCATTTTCAGGCATTTTATACCCCACACATCTGAGAGTGTATAGACATCAGACACCTTGCTGCTATTTCTAAAGTGGGGGACTGACTATTGACATAAAGGGGAGAGCTGAAAATACATTTTGTCAGTAACTCTACAATTTTGATAAAAGTGGGGGCCAAGTCTCCCCCCTGCCCCTCCCCTCCACAGCCTGTGGACATGTAGTCCTGAGTGATAACATTACTTTGTTTTATGATAAACAGTGGAATATGCACCACCTGCTGACATGTTGCGGCACCGGCGTCAGTGCATGTGTCCAAACTGTACGACAGGCAAGAATGGCCAACCTGGTACTCTACAGCACAAATATCATAACTGTCATTACCCAGGCTGTGGTAAGGTGAGATACAATTTTTTATATTTTCACTACCAAAAGACCCCAACATTTGATGAGTTGCTGGATTCGACCCATTTGATACACACATGCTATAAAAATAGAGGTCTAAATGTGAGGTTCTTGAAGCTCACAAAAGTGTCGAAGAGTTTCTTTTTCAAGTTTTAGCCTGACTGTTTGAGAGAAACAAACTAAATGAATGTGTTAAAATATCTCGTTACTAGTTTCAAGACATATTTTTAGCTTCAATGGCAGAAACCTCTTTACTTCACAGTTTATATTTTCATATTCCTTTTTGTTATAAATTTATGCCAATACTGTGAGAGAACATAGGTTCATATGTTGTGAAAGTCTAGCTATCACACACAGCAAAATGTTTGTGTGGCAGTCCATGCAGAAAGGCTAAGAATTCTGAAATGTAGTATAGCTTTTCAAATGCATAAATTATCAGCAAGCTAAAGCTTAAAGTAGCTAGTGTGTGATGCACGTGCAGTCAAATTTGACTAAGAAATTCAATGTCTTGGTGAAAAAGAATATTAGATTCACTGATCCACAGAAATTGAAATCAAAATTAACTGAGGCAGAGCTTTTTTTTAGTCGAAGCCAAATCTGCAAAGAGATTTACTTATTAGCATCCAAAGAGTTGCTGAAACTATTATTTTGTAAGTAGAAATCTGCAATTGAAACCATTCGCTCCCCTTTTTAATAACAAAATGTCAGAGTCAGGAAGTGGTCAAAGCTTGTTAAAGCACCATAATGCTAATTTTGAGTACAACTGTTTTTTTATTTTTGTTTATTTTATGATTGAGCAGGTTTATGGAAAGACGTCTCACTTGAAAGCCCACTTAAGGTGGCATCGGGGAGAAAGACCATTCATTTGTGCTTGGGTAAGTTGTATTTATTTATATGGATTAATAGAAATACAGGTTAGAAATAACAATTTAATAATTAATATTAAGTTAAGGGAGAGGTGGTGAATAACAACTAGAAAGTAGTGAGTCTTGCATAATATTGATTTAGTCTCAAAATCTATAGTTTGACAATTCTATAGTGAGTCTCAAAGTCCTGGTGCTTTTTTTGTCTCAGAGTTTTAATTTTTGCTAGAAGACCGTGTAAGCTTGATATCTCTTAATAAGCCCAGTGCACATGTATGAGAGGAAACAGCTGAGCAAAAAGTCTCGTGAGGCCATTTGCTCAGCTGTTTTCTCATCGTGTGTGGTGAAATTTGTGTGAGAATTTTGCGTCGCAAGTTCATGAGGAAAATAAGCATCATGTCTTGTTGAAATTCAGAAATTTTTCATCATTAAAGGCTAGTAATACCTTCCCATAGCTACCAAAGCTTGTCTTGTGTCATAACTTTACTCAATACAACACCGAACGCAATCACAAACTCCAAATGTGTTGGCAGTTTGATTAGTCTAGCTTTGCCCGATTCTCACATTGCGTGCACACAGTGAGAAAATTGCTTCACAAGGCAAAAATTATCATTACCAAACATGTCAGATATTTTTCTCACAACCTTGTGAGGAAAAATTCTCACAAAAATTTACATGCACATGGGAGGAAATAGCTGAGTAAATGGCCTCACAAGACTTTTTGTGCAGCTGTTTCCTCTCATGTGTGCCAGGCTTTAGTCTTGGCAGAACTCAATTAATGTGAATAGTGCTCGCCTTAGAACACTTTTTTAAAACAGTTTTAAGAAACACTTTGAATTTGATAACGCTTCATGGGGCCATAGATTATTTGCGAACTTGAATATTAGTTTTAAATCAAGAGTCTTGTGTGTCAGTGAGTCTCAAATTTTACCATTTTACACCCCTTTAATTAAAGGTGTGGGAATAGTCTGGCATTTTAGTGCTTTCCGTTTAGTCGATTTCCCATACTATTTAAAATCATATTTGCAAGGCAATGACATTATTTTGGGATTTGGAATTTGTATAAATTGCTCTGGAAAAAGTCAATTGGTATCTCAATAATTGACAATTGGTATCTAAATAACTACATGATCATGAACATTGGAAACAATTCAGAATGCTTCTTTTGCTATACTAATATAATAAAGAATTCAAGGATTGAAATTGTGACTGGTACTGTTGCCAGTGCAGTGTACATACTTGGTCACTTAGTGTAATGCTAAAACTTAGTCGCCAAATTGGTGTATATAATTTTTCCCACACGCTACACACTTTACCTGAAAACCTTGTGAATTTTGAAGCTAAATTGATGGCAGTGATAGGCTTCCAAGAAAACTAGTTTTTCATAAATTGGTACAATACTTACCCCAAAAAATTTTGCTAGTTGCTATCTTGGATTTTGCATACTAGATACATATATTATTTGTATACAGTATTATGCATTTAGTATCCACAACAATTTGATTTCTTTCTTACAAGCTAGTGCAATTGCATTTGGTCACATAAATGTTAATTATATTGAGTCAGTGCATTAAATCATTGGTGTCCAGTGGAACTTAGATAATTGCCAGATAGTCAGAATCCTAGGCTCTGTTTCAGTTTACTGTCTGATGATTTGCACTTGGTGACTACTTTCTTCCACTTTATACTGGCTAGAAGATAACTTCACAATTTTTTAATTTTCAAACCCTGTAAATAGTAACTTTACTCTAATGCATTTCATGTCTGGAAAAGCAACCTTATCTTAGCTGTTGTTAACCCTTGTCATGCTAATTAAAACCTGTTTTTACACAAACCAAGGATATTGCAACTTTTGAACCATTTGTTGAAATCTTACAGTGTGACCATTCATTTTTCTTGTCTTGAAAGGTAGAATCAGGAAATGTTTAGTGTTTCTACAAATTTAGATGTTTACAATTTCATGAAGTATGGCCTATATTTGTCTCAAATATTTAGCAGGAGAAGGGTTAATATGCTTATCACAGTGATGATCAGTAATATTATGCAAATGATAGAAGTTTAATCTGGCATTATATTGTCAGTATTGTGACAGTCTTAACTACTGTCTACGAGCAAAACAGATTCCTATCTCCATAAGAATCTTCAATTGTTTCTCTTTTAGTGAAACATCATTATATGTAAGACTTCAATGATCCATACTGGCAGATGAATTCAAAAACTCCATTGAAATGATATTGTTCGTACATGTAGATTATCAGTCAAAGAAGTCAATAAATTGTATTTATTTTATGGCTGACTGACCAAAGGGTTGTGTTGTTATATATAAAAATTACCCCAAAGGAATATTTAATTCCTGAAGAAATTATTAACTTGTGGTCACTCTTAACCCTTTGAAAGCATGGGCTCAAAACATAACAGTAATGTTGATAGCTCAAGGGGTGGGGGGTTATTTGGACCCCCCACCCCATTATAATTTTTGTAATATTTGTCCATTTGGATTGAAATTTTCTATGATGATGTTTGCCATCTAAACTCTTAAAAAAGTACAAAATTGTTGCTGTTAGTTAGTTTCCATGGTAACTATGAGCAAAGATGTTGACGTCAATTTCGCTACTCAGCTGCCATCTTGGAATTTATTGCTAATTGTCTGTTTATCGCATTACAAACTATGCAAAAACAGGTTTTGTTAGCTTCCAGTTAAAAAATAGGCAATAAAAAGAGAAAAAAAATGAGATTAAATGCATTTTTTTCTGCAAATATATATGATTTCCGAAACTTTAAACCTAATATGCATATTTTTCTTATAATTTATGCATGATGATGTCACCTAATTAACGTCAAATTTTCTCATTAATCTGGCAACAGTTACTGAAAGTTTTGTGGCAGTAGTTTTAAACGCCAATTTTTTAGGCCCAAAAACATATGGGGGTCGAAACTACTCCCTCCCCCATACATTTAAGGGTTAAATACTTTATTTTCACTATAACTTCAGTTATAATTGTCATAGGCAGACTATTTCGTGGTATCAACTAAGAATTAATCAGTCCTCTGTTACTCCCTCAAGACCATAAAATACAACATGACAGTCATTTGAAGTGGTATTTTTGGCCATGCAAGGCCCACAGCGTATTTCTCAGCTACAGTGTACAGTCTTGAGGATGATCAGCAAGGAGTCCACACCACAAACCATGATATAGCTCTAAATTAAAATTAAACAATATGGCTGACTTATAACCACAATGAACTGATCCAGTCCCTTGACAACCCATAAATACTGCTTCATTAGCAAAACAAAGCTCTCATCTACAATTATAAGAAAAGCATTTCCCTTTAACTGTACACTACCAATTAACTCCATTCATTGTCCCCTACTAGAGATATTAATTTCTTTCTATATATTTGGAGCATAAAAGTCTGCTATAAATTTTATAAGAGGAGAAAACACGAAATTATGATTCCATACCTGTCCAGTTTTTTCAAAGTTCAAATTAGAATTCAAATTACTTAGTATTAGAGAGAAAGAGAGAGCAGTCTGAGCAGAAGAACTGTACTTGGAAGATATTTATTCATAGTTTTTAAAATTTTATAATACTTATTGCATGTTTTATCCAACTTGCAACTAGTTCAAAGTTTCAAATGATGTTATAATGTAATTTAAGAATTAGACAGGTCTGTAACTTTCAAGTTTAGTTTGGTTGCTCCAAGGCTTTCCAAAATTTAGTGTTAATGCAAATTTGAATAACACCGATGGAAGAGAAAAAAAACCCCATAATTTTTATAGGTAAAAGGTAAAGTTATTATAAATAATGTTATTTCCTCATATCAGAATCATGAATATGATTAAATTAAACTGAAGAAGTTTTAAAAATGTAGATTGATCTAGTCATCTTGTTTTTAAGTTAAGGTTGTCCATGGCTGAACAGGTTTTGGAAACTCTTGGGAAGTTTTGGAAATTGTCAGCCACTTTTTCCACTTTTTCCAGGCCCTGGAAAGTGTTTATGGCAATGACAGAGGTTAAGCTCAGTGAAGAAAGGTTTGGAAAATTAAAGGAAAGGGTTCTGAAAACTTTTGACAGAAGTATTTTGCTTGTATACACTTTGGTTTCCATCTATGCATGTTACTTCTGTTGAATCAAATAACTTGATGATTATATTTTAATGTTTATGTCGATTCTGCTATTTGGTATTTTACAGCAAAGCTATGATGGTCTTGCGTGCGGCAAGAGCTTCACAAGATCCGATGAACTACAGCGTCACTTGCGGACACACACCAAAAGGAAAGACCATGTTTGTCCTGTGTGCGGCAAAGCTTTTGGAAGGAGTGATCACCTCAACAAACATGTGAAGACACATCTTTCTAAGAACCAGCAGGAGGTGGAGAAGAAACTAGAAAATGTGATAAAGGAGGGCTAGAATCAGGTCACCGGTACTGCTCAGTACTTACTAGTTACATCTTGTAGTTCCTCATAGAATACACAGTTCATAAAATGTTGTTTATAGCACATTACATGTTAAATTGTAGCCAGAATTGATTTGTAATACAAAACTACATTTTACCATGGTTTGTGGCTATAGAAGACACTTTAAGGCAGTTAGGAGTCTTCAGATTATATTGATTGTTTACAGGCTTAATTTGAAAGTTAGTCTGACACATCTGTTTGCAGTCTTTGTCCTACATGTGTTATCACACAGAGATACCACAGTATAACTGACTGCGAGTACCCCAGTCCCCCCTGGTAGAGTGTGCCTGGCTTATTTCTGTTGACAGTAGTTTTGGTAATGTATGTAATCTAGCATTTGGACACTAAAAATGCTATAAAAAAGTTCTGAATTGAGCTTATTTTTTTAACTAAACTACGCCAATTGTACTAAAAATATTGATGGAGAGTTTACAATTTTTTGTTTTTAATACTGTAATCATCATTATCTCCATAAAATTAATCTCTGGCCATGCTATGGTAATTCAGTATTATTTATGGGTCTAGTAGTTGCTCAATTCTGTTAAACCTTATCTATAATTTTCGTTTGAAACAGATTGGGAGAATTTTGCTTTTCATCTTGAAAAGTTGTATCATAATGTTTGATCAATTCCTTTATTTCTCATAACCAAACAATTCATTCCGTGTGGATAGTGTAAGAAGAAGATACATGCTGATAAACTGGGACTGAAAGGGTTAACATAGAATAAATCCTTTATTTCACGCAGCTGGCCCAACATATATCATTATTTTACGCAGACTTACTGGTCATAACTTGTTTTCTGATGATATAGAATATATCAGAACAGGTTAATCAGGGGTAGTAGCAAGGGGTGGGGCCGGGGGGCCCGCCCCCCCAGTTTTTCCCCTAACTTACCAAGTGCTTCTTCATAGAATCAATATATTTGATGTGATAGAAATGCGTTACGTTCAGTAAATTACCCCAAGTCAGAGAAAAATATTTTATATATTTTACTAGTTTAGACATTCTGATTTTGTTTCCAATTGTGTTTAAAACCCAGGAAATACGTTTTCAGACAAACTAATTTTCAATATTTCCCAGAGGAGCATACCCCCGGACCTCCCTAGAAGGCTCACGCCTTTGGCGCTTGCGGCCCTTAGTTTCCCATGGCTTGTTACGGCCCTGCAGGGAGTGGTGAGAGGGCTGTGAAGACGGGAAGCTGCAGTGTTCAACATTTTGACCATATTTTTCTGGAAGTTATGAGGTAGACTGATCAACTAAAAGTTGCTGATATCTTGTGTTTTTCGCCGAGAGTTTGCAGCTGACGTTTCGATCGCTAGCCCTTCGTCTGCCGAGTGGAGTTAGAATTTGAAACGTCAGCTGCAACTTTCACTCTCACGGTCAAATAGTGAAATATTCAACATATCAACTTTTAGTTGATTCCGCTATCATTTTTTGCGTATGACATACACAGACGATCCATGATCCAAGATCCACGATCCGTTGCTTGATCTAATCCACTCCCTGCCCTCTGTACCTGCATTAACCGTTTAACGTCTTTTATACTTATCAGCGCTAACCAAATACTGAAATAGTCGATGGTTGGGAAAATACTGTACGAATACAGCAACTCGATTTACAGAAATAAGATTTAAATGACTGAAACCCGCTGTTTCTTTATAAAATGAAACAAACAAAGGCCTCTTGAACGAGACAAAGACAAAGGTTTAAAAGTAGTGTATATAAAGTTAGCCATTTTTCCTGAACTGAAGGACATTTTATAATCTGGTTTTTAAATAAAGCAGAGCACCGACACTTCGCGCGTTATCTGTCAAAAATATACCCAATAAACGTCAGACGTCGTTCACTCTGACAGTTGTGATAAATAAGTGATGAAGAGATGTTTCATTGAGAGCTATGCAGTTACGAAACAGCGGCGCACCGTATTCAACAGGTTTTCCACCAACCGGAACCGACCACTTGAGTCAGTCATTGTTGAACCGGATAGCGATTGCTGTTCTCTCATCGAACTGAACACAATACATCTCAACGCAAGAACAGATCGCGATCTTTTCTTTATCACTGTCTCATCACGTCTTCATTTGCGGAAGAATTGGGAAATCCCGCGTCAATAGATGACAAAACGAGTCGTGATGAGATCGCCAAGGCCATTCGAATTAATACATATATTTAAATTTTGATTCTGTTTAACTTGGAAAGCAGCTGAAGCAAACGGAGGTTTTGTTTAACTCCATTCCCACCGAGTGACGTCTCACCGCGCCCGCCATGTGTATATATAATGGTAGTCGCTGTTGGTAATCCCAACTGACCCGAGTCTCAGATACCAACTACAATAACTGTGACCTGGCCAGACCTTCTAATGACAGTCTTTCAGGAATTATTTCAATTGGATTATGGATTTTGATGAAATTGCTTAAATACGGAGTAAGACTTAGAAAGTTGACCCGTCGATCGATTGTCACCTATTGGTCATGGTTTGGGTGTGGCAAGGCGGACGAAGTTCACCTTTGAAAGCTCGCCTAAAACAAAGGGGTCAATGAGGATTTAGCATGATTAGAAAACTGCACATTTATTTAGTTTTCCCCTAAGGCTAAGCTGCGCAGTTTAGTGCAGTGTTCAGTTCCTCGCATAATTTATCGGCAGAACTGGGGCTGTATAAAAGAATCCTAAAAGGAACTCAAGTAAATTTAATTTCAAAGTAAACAAATTATGCTAACAATACAGCTCTTTCATCGCATCTGATAAAAATCGGCAAAACATGGACGCATTTTTACGAAAGTGATATACTTGTTGTATAATAGGTTTAATGAGATTTTGCTCAGATTAGCGTGACTGCGAAAATCGATGTGAGCCAGAACTCCACGTGCACGCGATCATCAACAAGCTGCCGGCAGCAGCTCGAGCGACTTTCACCAACACCATTACAAACAAATTCTTGCTTCGCTTTCCGCATAAAACTGTCGACGTTCAGTGTAGTTTGGGCTGATAATACCACGTGCCATAGTGTGTTGGGCAAGAAACTAACAAACACGCGTAAGCAGGGGGGAGGGGGGATGAAGCAAGCAAAATAGAATCCTTGGCAGCTCGTCCCTGCATTTTTCATCGTACACGACTGGATTTTTTTTAAAGATAACTCGATCGATAGCCCACTTGACATGAGAAACCGGTCACGTTTTCTCTGGCATGTACAGCTCTGAGTCTGTCCAAAGATACTGGCACGTCTCGACGTACATTCGATATATTTGTTTTGTCACTAAATGCGTTATTTTTGACTTCGTCCGGCGAAGGATCAACAAGTAAATTAACTCCATATTCGTTACGGTCTGCAACCTGTAACACCTCCAAGAATGGAATCGCTCCAGTGTACAACCTCAGGTAAGAAAACGTTCCTCTTTACAGTAACTTAAAAGCCTTTAAACTTGCATAAATTGCTTGCATTTACACAAGTTGAGCTGAAAAGTTCTCGCGGTATTTCATAATCTTATAATGTCTGCAGGGTTTCTGCTCGTAGAATCCAGTGATTAAATGGAAGATAAGATTATTTTATCACTAGTTCGAATATGTGCCTTGGTTGCTCAATCGGTTGAAGTGCTAGCGAATTTACCAGTTGCTTCTAAAGTTCTTTAACATCATTTCTTACATAATATACTGATAAAAGGTGTAGATATATACCTCCAGTGCTATATATATCTCTCTACTGCTCTAGCTCTATTGATTATCAAACTGCCGGGTCCATTATGTCATTTTACAGACTCTACGAACTTTGTCCAATTTGATATTTGAACGATTTTGCTTTCTATACAGTATTGCTAGGTTGCTATTATATTTGATTATTCTGTTATAAAACTTAAAAAAATCGTATTGCATGACAGTTATAGTCAAAGTCAGTCCATCCAGAAATCGCCACAACAACTACTATTTAGTACTAAGATCACTTGCGTTTTAGCAGTCTTTCAGCCCTTCGTATTTGCTATCGAGTTGCTACTACTACTATTAATACTGGAAATGTAACTACCAGGCGGCAAGCAGTATATTATCTTGGCAGCATCAATCGACTGCAAACTTATGGGAAGGTGCGTGACCCTGCAGAGTGCTCGAGCTTGCACAGCTATTTTTGCAGCATAATTCAAATAACGCTCGCACCTGTATACTAAATATATAAATGATGGTGAAAAAGAGTGAAAAGCAGTGCATAAAACAAACATCCTCATAAATCACACGTCCTTTTCCGGGCCATCTGCAACTACCGCTACAAGAGCTTGAAAAGCTTGCCATGAATTAATGAAATAAAAACCTGAAAACGTGTTGACTTTTATCATTATTGCTGTTTCATTTAATGGATCTACCATGTTATTGTATCTGTTACGGTATTCAGAATCATGTTCTGGACTAGCCAGGCCGACATATCAATGAAAGATCAAAGGATTTTGACAATTTAAGTGCATGGCACCATAAAACGTCATCTTTCATTTTTTTAGTTCTACTAGATATAGGATTACAAATCACAATCGACTGATTCGATTACAATTTATATAGGACATCTCGAACTAGAATCTTTGGTAAACTTGCCTGCGTTGCAGCCAGTCCGGCTTTGTTTGTGTCAAACAGTGATTTGGACGGTCTGCGAAACAATGCATCTGGAGAAAAAAATGCCGCAATAATACAGTGGTGAATGTGAAAACAGCCCTTTCATGCAGAGAATTTTTCCAATTTCTATAGGTAATACATATCCCCTACAGTTTTCCAGTACACAGTTATGCTTTTAAAAAATGTAAGCGCAATGATTATATATTTAAAAGCGAAGGTCGTTCAACGTATGGTGTATTCTTGTATAATTTTGTCATTTTCCCCAAAAGAACCATCACTGCGATCGGGCACCTATCAGTCTTTAAAGGTATTACAGTATTCATCATGGTTTGCTGCAAAAAAAATGCATAGGCTTTTCTTAACATCAGACTCGATTTCTGTACATCTGCTAGCTGCCGTTGTTTTTTCAAATTCCGCTTATTCCGCGGAAAAAGACTGACATAAAGACTTACTAGAAATCTGGTCATTCCGTACCAAGTACGACTCGGACAGTCCGGGGTATATATTCGAAGTTCAGTTGTGATATTAAATAAGCAGACTGTATTTTAACAATTAAAATATTATAAATCAAGCGTAAACGGCCGAAATATCGATCATGTCGTCCGGGGTTATTCCAATAGCAAACTGAACTCATTATCTCCAGCTCTGAATCCCCCTGACCTGATGGAAGATTATCATCTTGAACTGACTCAAACACGAGAGTATACAAGGCCGTTGGCGGCAACAAAGTTAAGGGTTGTTCACAAAATAATATAATAAAAGAAAGGGTAGCGCCGTGTTCTCTGCTCCCGGCCAGTCACCAGCGACTGTTCAAAAGAATGGTCGGATGTCTGTGTGACAGACATTCCAGACTCAGCAAGACACGGGTGAATACTGACATGATCTGATCTCGTGTGAGACTTAACTGACTCAATTCATGCTCAGACGTCGTTCTACAGTAACTGAAGCGGATAAGCTCGACTGTACCTGAATTGAAGCGAAAATTTTGTAAAACTCTGAAGAGCGAGTATCGTCCAGAAGTTTCCCATCCGTGGCAAAAAAAGACATTTTTACAACTCAGACATTTACAAATTGAACGATTCTTTGAGCAAGGTCAAGTCTCACACACGTACATTCCACTAGGAACTCAATAACAAAGGCATATTTGTTGTAATGGACTTTGTACCCGTTTTGAATAAATGAGCAGTGCACGCATGCACCGATTCAAGAAATACTGTATATTTTCAGATGTCTGATCACGTGATAATGCACGTAAGTGTCGAAGAGCTGCCAGACCACAGGCAACCCAAGCTGAAAGTTCGTATTATATTAAACTTTTCCCATACAATAGCCTGCCTGCAGACGTTAATTCTCCTTCGCCTGGGAGCGCTCGGAAAAACGAGCGCTCCCAGG
>JANSTR010161050.1:0-10037 GCA_025434805.1 Antipathozoanthus remengesaui
ATCAGTGTAAATCCCTGTTTGAAGTAGCTTCAGGGTAGAATCATCAGTGTAAAACCCCGCTTGAAGTATCTTCAGGGCAGAATCATCAGTGTAAATCCCTGTTTGAAGTAGCTTCAGGGTAGAATCATCAGTGTAAAACCCCGCTTGAAGTATCTTCAGGGTAGAATCATCAGTGTAAAACCCCGCTTGAAGTATCTTCAGGGTAGAATCATCAGTGTAAAACCCTGCTTGAAGTAGCTTCAGGGTAGAATCATCAGTGTAAATCCCTGCTTGAAGTAGCTCCAGAATAGAATAGTCAGTGTAAGACCTGCTTGAAGTAGCTTCAGGGTAGAATCATCGGTGTAAAACCCTGCATGCTTGAAGTAGCTTCAGGGTAGAATCATCGGTGTAAAACCCTGCATGCTTGAAGTAGCTTCAGGTTAGAATCGTCGGTGTAAAACCGTGCTTGAAGTCGCTTCAGGGTAGAATCATCACTAGGTACTTCTTGTTTGAAGTATCATCAGAGTGGAATATCAGTGTAAAATCCTGCTTGAATTGGAAGTAACTTTAGGGTAGAGTCGTTAGTTTAAAAGGACACGCGAATTGCGTTTTTTCACATTATGATGAATAAATATAAGATACTAGGATTTCTTGATTCTAGAATGTCATACGCGCGCAGCAACGAGATCATTGTCCTCTTCAAGTGTGAAAATACCAAGTTAAATGGTCTTGTTATCCAATTAGAGCCCGTACACTCATTTTGATTTCTCGAACTAAACTCGACTTTTTCGGCTTTTGATCGCTATGGATCATGTATTTCAAACATTAAAAGTTTTCAACTCTCAGCTAATTTGTCATTCTGCCTCCTTCCTGGTATTTTTATACACATCCATGCACTATGCTCGGTCTATGCCATTTTAATTTGAGTGCTGTGTGGACAGGAACAATTCTTTGTACAAAATCCTTAAACTAGGAGAACAGAGAAGGAAATAAACTGACCTAGTGCCGCGTCCGTCTAGAGAAATGCAGTTTATCCATTTGTTGTGTTATTCAGTGTGTATGAACGATTATGATAATTACAATAGGGTGTTTAAGCAATGAGGACGGACGGCAGGACGGTATTGTTTTTTTCTTTTTCGTGTTTTTTTTTTGTTTCTATGTTTTTCATAAAGGTGTGTGAATGGTAAAATTGCAAGCTTCACGTTCTGCTTTTCAACAAATATTTTTAACAACAAATTCACGTTCTAAGTATATAGTTTTTAATAAAACTATAGACTGCGTAGGTGGGAAGGTAAAACATATAATAAAATTAACCAAAGGTTGACAAAACCTTTTTCCGCGCCATAAGGCTGAAAAAAACGCTGACGTTTCGAGCGTTAGCCCTTCGACAGAGCATCTGAAAAAACTAAGACAGTGAAGGGTTAATATAGGAATTTACTAATGTGTGCGGATCGAAATGGAAGAAACAGTCTGGTCAGAATACATGTAGACAAATATAAGGGCACGTTCGATTGACCCTATTCCGGAATAGGAATAAGTGAAATAAAAACTTTGATCGACTAAATGAACTACTATTCCAAGATAGAAATGGAAAAAATAGCATCTTGGTTTATAAACTCGTCCCAGTTGTTAGTTCTACATAATATTTCGATGCTCCGAGAATCTAGACGGATCCTTGAGATTTTATTCCTATTCCAGAATAGACGGAATAGTGTCAATCAAACGCACCCTAAATGTAAAGGTCAAACGAACTGAAACTAGAATTGTGTTAAGAAATAAAGTGTTGACTGTATTTCAAACGTCGTTTAGATTCAGCGCAATCCGTTATTTATTTTGCAGCCATTACTTTGAACGATTGTTTCAACGTACTTCTTAAACTCATTAATTATTTATGTGATTTCAGACCAATCTGGTCAGAGGGATGTCAAACACTCGGTATTTCAAACTCTAGGGATAAAGTTGTTCTTAATCAGCATATTCATATTTATTCAGTTCTATCGTGTGATGAACAATGCAATCAACATGTCTATGTTGATCAAGTGAGAAGTTATTTCAAAAACTCGTACTTCATGTCTAGTCATGTTTGAATGGGATTCCAAACACCTCGAAACAATACAAGCACTCGTCCTCTTCTCGGCTTCGTGCATTCATTCATAGTTTCTCGGTGTTTGGAAGTAATATTGCAAAAACGAGTACGAGTGTTTGAATGGGGGTTCCAAACACCGAGAAACTATAATGATGCACGAGGCCGAGAAGAGGACGGGTGCTTGTATTGTTTCGAGGTGTTTGGAACTCCCATTCAAACACGAAGTGCGAGTTTTTGAAATAACTTCTCACGCGATCAAAATAGACTTGTTGATTGCATTGTTCATCACACAATACAACTGAATAGAATACTCTCGCAGGACTTTTGTGAATATGCTGATTAAGAATAACTTTATCCCTGGAGTTTGAAATTGACCGGGGCCGTTTACCATTTGCACGAAAAAACCGGTATGAATGGATGAGAATTGAACTGGAGTAATGGTACTGGACTTTGTAGTATGACTAGTTCAAGGTCCTCGTGGCAGCACGGCGAGCAACTTACTATAGACATCGTAGAAATATGGCTATTTACCATCAGCAGTTCCAAAAAACCAAAGAGTATAGCTGAAGTAATTACTACTTCCCATTACAAACATGCTCAAGAAATGAAGACTTGTCCGCAAAAATGATTTGGCACATCGAACAACGTACAACCTGAACTTGTGCAGCTGCCATTTTGTTTTTATGCGGAGACGAAGGCGCGCGAAACATGCTCAGTAGAGCCTGGCACGAGCCAATTGTTGCTAGTGGTACAGAATTTTTCGGTCATTTCGGTTGGAATGGAAAAGGAGGAATACGTCTGAGGTTTTCCATCTTTTCCGAAAATTTTCCAGCGAAATTAGCTGAACCATTTGAGTTCTTGACCAAAATTTCCGGGTTTTTTGTGCAAATGGTAAGCGGCCCTGGTTTCGGCTTCTTGGAGAAAAGAAACATCACATCCTTGTTTGAGTGGTAGGGTTTCTCTCAGCTTGTTCACCCCCTTCAAGCCCAGCCAAGTGCAGCGAATCGAATTTCGCTACAAGCCGACCTCTGTTGATATATTGCGTTGGAACACAACAGTTTCGTGTTGGACTCGGTATCAAGTTATAAACAAGATTTCAGTCAGCTGCTTTGCTGTCGCTTCGACACACAAACGAATGAAGAGTTTTCTTGTTGGACTCAAGGCCGAGTTTTAAACAGGACGTCCATCTCAGCTAACGATTTTGAGCAGTGTTATGTCCATCCAGCTCGTGTGCACTGGACATTTGCAAAGTGAAAGTCTCACATATTGCGCACGTTAAATCAGCAGAGGAAGATGCATAATTTACCTTTTTATCCAGGCTTGTTGTGTTCTCTACTATCCGATTGTGATTATATTCACATTAAACGTTGTAGTTTATGTCTAGCAGTACCTTACAAGACTGAAAAACATTAAGGCGGAAATAGTTCATCTTGATGGTGTACTATCTATGTACTTGGAACAACAAAGAACCAAACAGGACGTTAGCAGTTTCAGTAGAACTGCCACACTGTAGTGGTGATCTAAATCAGAGTAATAGTATCAACATAGTCTCTTTTCAACAGGGCTCTGTGTAAGATTAGTTGTCAGGTTGTTTCAGTCATTTATCGGGTGTTTCGCTGGAATCCTTTTGTTGAATATGACGACACTCCCACTGTCCACAAGTTTGGGTGCATCTTCCGTCTTAACAGCTAATGTCGTTGAGGGCGTCGGTGGAGAAGGTATTGGTCTAACCAGTATCAGTTTGGCAAGCTTTGCTTATAAGAATCTGAATGAATAAAATGGCAACACGCGTTGGTTAAAAAAAAGTGAAAACTGATTCACCTCAAGATTCAAAATAAATAACAACGGCTATCAACAGTACTCCGAAAAGTGCCGATAGGATATTTTCATTCATCAGGGAACAGGGGAGATCACGAATCTAGCCATTCCGACTAATATCGTGCCCCCAAGTAGCCTTCTATTGTAGCCTTAAACTTAGGTCGCCATCAGAGAAATTGCTTGTGATTAATTAGTCAGTTGGCACTTCGCTACTGCGTAGTTCGTATGGGAACAAAAAATCTAATTAAGAGGGGGGCGTAAGGGTTTGCGGTGATGCGGTATTGCATTATTTTTGATGCGGTTTTACAGACCAAACGGTGTGCGGTATTTATCAATTTTTGAAAAACATCGATGAGGTACTGTGGGACTGTATGTTTTCTTTGTACGGTTTTGCGGTTTTGGGACCCCTCTTACGACCCCCTCTAATTAACGTTCCACACGAACGTCCTCACATATTCCATATTCCCAAATGCTTAGCAAAAAACAAAACTGGATATTTTTCTACACAAATGGTATAAACAGTAAGCCACTCGCACTCAACAAACTTTGTTTAATATGTTACCGTTTGATTTATATATTATGTAGCAACAATGTCATGTTTTCGACACAAAACTATATACATGTTTACAGACTGTTAATATTTACAAGAAACCCGGGACATAAACCATTATTCTAGGTGCGAATTCGAGGCGTATAAAATATCACCAAGAACTAACAGCACTGCTGGACACGGTTATACTATTCTGTTATAAGAACGCCTGATTTTGAACTGGGGCTGAAGCGCCACACAAAGCCGTCGAAAACGAAGACTTTTTTCTCCGTATTTAAAAAGTTCTACATCAACAGGTAGCGCAAATGTGGGTGTTGTTCTATTTTTCGTTGTTTGCATCACGTCAGCCATTTGGTCATGCTGGAAAACATGTATGAACATTGTTCGTTTAGGAACAAGTGGAACATAATGTTCTTAGTTAAACTTCGGCCTGAGTTATGTTCTTTATATGTTCTTATGGCTTGCCCATTTTCAACCTCGACGTTCTTATAAAAAAAGGTTCTTATCCAAACAGGAGTGTATCAGAAGTTCCAGATGAACATAGCTAATCATCATGCAGTACTTCGGCCTGTTTCCTAAACTTCACAGTATACACATTGTGCAAGTAGTACAACACGCTTTACACTGAACTACGTAAATAAATACTAAAATAAATATTAACCAATTTAACGAGCATTTCCTCGAATAGTTTTGTACAAGTTTAAACTTGAGAGCAAGCATATTGATTGAAACAACTCATTTAACAAATCCGAAATTCAGAGAATGATAGTCACGAAAGAAGGAACAAGTTCTTTGTTTGAATTTCGAAGCTTCAACGGTTGATAGTCAGGAAATTCAGTTTTCTATTGAAACAAGAAGTTTAATACAACGCCATCAAAGCAACAAAGAATATACGCGGTGTTAATAAAATATGACATATTTGAAAATTATCGGAAATACTCAGCAACTGGTTGCACAACCGTAAAACTTCATTATTTTACCAAAAAGGTCAAAAAAGTAAAGCGACTTTATTTAACGAGGGTAACACGTGACAGTAATTAAACTCATAATTTGTGGCCCTCAGAGTGCCCTTTACCCCCCTCCCCCCTCCGTTTCACGGGTATTTAAAGCTTCACCTACACGGATCAGAGGAAAGTCGTAACAGACGTTGGAGTCACTGAGAATCGAACTGGTGACCTCCAGCTCCGAAGGGCGCGCACTAACCGACTCCATCTGGGTATTATGTGAGAAAACATATATGTGAGATACACATGTTTTTATAGTTCGTTCTGAACTCTCGCGTATATCTGATGTTTAATTTTACTGTCGTCCTAATGGGAAACAGTCGCCACAATTAACATTTAGTCGTTTGTATTTTCACATGCAAGTTTAGTACAGGTCCAATCAGGTGATCGGACGTTCATCACGTGCTAGTACTGGACCAATCAGCTTACACTATCAGGTAATCGGACGTTCATCACGTGTTACTACTGTCCAATCAAGCTGTCTGTGTTAACTCTTTTAAATATAACGTATTAGGGACAATTCTCGGAAATACCCAGTAAATGAGTAACACATTAAGTGTGCTGGTGAATCATTTAACCAACCAGCTCAAGCTATCTGAATAAAACACATCATCCCACAAGCCACGGCGATACTAGTAGAGAATGGTGTTGATTTTCGTAAAAGAAATATAACAACAAAAACACGTTCAACAAAGTAACTACTTGCTATCCCCTTAAGAACTAACTAATGAATGCATTTAATGAAGATGAGTTTTAATGAACCCACACCTAATAGGCCTTATGCATGATGACGTTTTGCTGATCAGTTTCACCACCACGCCTCGCTCCCATGTAGTTTCTGCACGCTTTTCCACGTTTCATGCTGGTATTCTTTTCAGTTCCTGTCCTCTGGGAAAACATTTGCATTTTGAATGTGAGGCTTGGTGGTGAAACTGATTAGCAAAACGTCATCATGCATAAGGCCTATTACATTGCAAAGTTTCTGTGGCAATCAATGTGTGCAACTAAAACTTTTTGTGGCAAAATATCATAGCATGAAACACTAAAACGAAAAGGAACTTAGCATGACTGTTATCAACGAAAGATAGATCTGCAAAGACAAATAACAATATTACGGTAAGTATTAGCAAACCTTCCTTGCTTGCTTTACCTTGTTTAAGACACTTACACAGGGGCACAAGTTTTCCTATATTCATAAGAAGCAAACAAATTTTTGCCAAGGCTCCAGTGGTAGCTCTATGGAGGATATCGTGATTTGACATGACAAAGCAGAGCCTATCAGAAATATATTTTCAAAATTAGACCTAACATATTGTCATTTAACAAAGATATGCTTGTAGTAACAGCAACAAATCCAGCAATTTAAAAATAAACACCTTTGTTAAATCTTCGTTATATCAACAGTCAACAGGCCACTTTTTGTGTAAAGTTAATCTGTCATACACAACAGATTGAAAACTCACATCCCGTGTGAATTAATTCACTAATTGTCTTGGAAAGCCACAACATAGCTAGGTTTTCAGAAATGAATTTTCAAAATTACAACAAACTGAAGCCAAAATCTAGAAATGGGCAAAATATAAACAACTTTCAATTCAAGGTTAATTCATGCATTTCTTCACTTCCAGACTTTCTCCCTTCGGCCTCAATGGATCAAGTGCTATTGCTCAGCCAATACAGCAGGGCCTCAGTTTAAATTTTCTACTAGAGGTTTCTATGGAAACACCATATATTCCATAGCTTGAAGCTTCTATGTCCTGGAGCTCAAAACTCGGACAAATCAGTCTGAAACCCTCTTAAATTCTCCTTGTTTTAACCCGGGGTAGCACCCAGCATGGGACTATACACGTTCCATTCATGCATATCCTCTTGGTATTGCTTATTTTTATTATTTTCTTTTTCAATGATTTATTTCCCGTATTAATTTTATTATCTATATGTATGTACTAAATAAGCTGCCAATAAAGTTGTTAAAAAAAACACTCTTTGAAAGCTGTGATAGCTTGTCCCAAGAAACTGACAAACAACCATTACGCCAAACTTACAGGGCCTCATTTTCGTAAATGCAAGGTGTGTTGTCCAGGCGTGCTAATTGCACTGCTCAAGATAAGAAGTTTGGCATACATACATTAAAGTATTTTAAAGTTGGTAAAGTACATGTACATGAATAAACAACAAGTGCTGCAAACAGAATTTCAATTAATTTTAACATGATATACTCTGGAACCGTGAGTGACAAATAACGTTTTAGTTTTAGTTGTCAAAACAACTGAAAGCGATAATGGCTTGCAATCAAACTGTTTCCTGTCCGGTGTTTGTGCAAGTCTCAATTTATGTAAAAAAATCAGCAATGAAATAAAATAAAATACAATAAACAAAACTTCGAGATTGATTTGAGAATTTTTCTGAGCAAATATATTTGAAATATGATACGATATTGCATCAACCTCATATTATTTTTATAATTTAATTATCATAATGGAGATTGGCATTACATGTAAAAAGCAAAAAGAAACACTGGTGTTTCAAATCAATATTCTGCCAAGTTCCAGTGCTTCTCAATATAATCTTTGAAAAAGTTGTTTCTAAAAAGTATTACAAGCTGTCGTATTCAAAATTGCCATATAAGGACATTTGCAAGGGTTTCTGGAGTTAATGTTTCACGAGTTTGGTGACCTTCAGTTGGGTCACAAACAATTACTTTTACATTTAGTTGAAAAGAACATAAATTTTCGTAGTTTAGGAATGGAAAAAAATATTTTTGGTTCACAAGATCTTGGCAAACTACAGCAGTTACAATATTTCATCAATGACATGAAATATGAGCCATGGAAGATCCGGAAGTAGAAATGGCATTCTACGATATACAATACCACTAAGAGTTGATCGGACACATTCCAGATGTTGTTTTAATACACTGAGCATCTTGTCACAATCAAGACAAAAAGTCCACAAACTCGATTTTTCGGTAAATTGCCAATCTGATGCTAATGAATACTTTTCTAATATTTCTTGTCAACGGAATATTGTTAGTTGTCCAAAGGACATCTACAGAGCCCCTCAATCTTGGTTGCCCTACGTAAATTTCAGCCATCAGGGACGACCATAAAAGTCAATCACTGCCATGCCATTGCCTAGCGTTTGTTCGCCAAAGTAATAGTTCGGTACAAACCTTTTTCATCACAGATAATGAAGGTTTTTCAACTTCCTATCAAAAACGTATGTTTTTTTTCCAACATTTCAGAAATCAACCGTGCAAATTGCTGAGGTGTGCTACAAAACATGCTCCTGGGACAATTTTGAGAAGTGTGATTGCACTCGTGCTCCTCAAAAATGAGGCCCTGAACTTAGAAAAAATCTTAGAAAAGTTTTAAAATCCCCGATCCTCTACAACTACAGGTGAAGTCAACTGAATTCAAGTCTCTTGCAGCCTTGTTTTTGAAACTGAGGTTCAAGCTCACAAGCCCAAAAATCGCACCGCATATAATCGTACTGTGCATGCTTGGGAATGCAAGGTTGAGGTTAATAAGTAGTTAGTACCTCATCTTGATCAGCAATCTCTTGTTCATGGCGCTTCAGTTCACCTTCAGTTTGCTTCAGCTTTTGATCCAAATCCACTGACTTCATCTCTTCTGACTCCTGAGTTTACAAACATCACAGTAAATGCACAGTATTAATGTACTGCCATTATCAGGGAAATATAAATAGGTATAAATATTCTGTAAGTGCATCGGACCAGGTGCAAGTATCTGTCAGGTGTGTTCCCTATTAAAATGTTTGCCAAATTGCAAATGAAAAGGAGGAGGAGGGGGGAGGGGAGGGGGTTGTCTACCTGGTATTTCTTGATCATAGCCTGACAGTCAGCTCGTATCTGCTCTCCTTCCTCTTTTGCTTCTTTCAGTTTGCCGGTCACTTGTGACAGTTTGACCTTCGTCTCCTGTCGAGTCAGAGTGCATACATGTGTAATGTTTATCAACAAAATATAATATATTATTTTCTAATTTCTCAAGCAGATTCATTCATTCCAATCTCTCTCTATTTTTCTGGTATATACTGTGTGCCATTCTTACAAGTGTATGTTTGTGTTCCTGACTATATATTGCAATCTGTTCAAATTTATGTACACTTGCAACCTGGCAGTTCTAACCCTATGGCTATTTCAGGTTGCCATAACATGTTATTAATTCTTGTTAATATGTAATTTCTTTCATTGTTGCAAAGAGGGTAAACATCAAACAAGTTTACTGTTGAACATTTGCCTTGTGGACTTCATATCAAAAAGGATGTCACCATTTATTGTGATGCAAAAATGATGTATTAATTACTGGTATAATATTACTGATGGTATGTTCAAACAATTCTCAGATAAGTAGTATCTTTTAGATCTGAACTGCTGTTTATTCTGCTAATAACTCCCCCTCAATATAAGCCCCCCACCTTCATGTTTTATTACAACAACTATCATGGATTGTGGACACAGAATATAATTATACAATTGAGTGAAGTAGATGGATCAAATTTATGTAGAAATAAATAGGTTGAATTTAACATCATCATTTTAATTTTAAAGCAGCACTGGTACTTGTGCATATCCAAAACT
>JANSTR010161061.1:0-10037 GCA_025434805.1 Antipathozoanthus remengesaui
AAGGGGCCCCGGGGGGTTGGGGGCCTGTTCCCCCCCCCCCCTTTTGGATTTTTTTTTCTATTTATTTAGTTATAAATTACTAAAATTAAAAAAAATTAGTTATTAACAAGTACGAAATTTGTCTCAAAATGCTGGAAATGGCCATTTTAGAGGCTCAAATTTTCAAAAATTTCTGGGGGAACATGCCCCAGACCCCCTAGAAAGCTCACACCTTCAGCACTCGTTGTGCCCCTCCCCCTTTTGAACATCCTGTATCCACCCCTGAAAGGTTGACACAACAGTTTTCAGCACCATAAGGATGAAAGAAAGCTGACATTCTGAGTGTTAGACTTTCATCGGAATACCTGAGAAGACTAAGACAGTGAAGGGATTAATATATAGATCAGAATTTGAAGAATGCAAGACTGTAAATAACAGCCAATAATTGTGCAGCAACAGCTCCTGAAATTTTTAATTCATGGTCAGTTTCATTACACTTTGTAAAATCTTCAAGATCTTCAAATCATTTTCAATTTTCATCAGTGTTTCCAGGGCTACAATCACATGCTTCGGATTATGGTTCTCACATGATGTCTGTAATACATATTTTAGTCTTTGAAGCTTCATAGTAAAAGTGACTTTTCTCTCTTTTCTTGCAGAAAAATTCACCTTTTAGGATCATTTCAAAATATAAAGTGCGCACGCACAGCAATATGTAACCTCATCTTAGGTAAGTTGTTTTAGGTTTGTTGTACTGTAAATTATAATTATATAACTCCAGATATTTTATTGTTTTCTTTTAATGAAATGCACTATAGTCTCTACTATCTAAAGACAATATTTCACTATGGATCATCGTACTATGTGCTAAATTCTTTTCTTTTTTCACATTTTATTCTGATTTTTGTGCTTCTTGCAGGGACTGCAGATCCACAGCACAGGCTATGGTTCACCTGTTTTTCTTTGTTTGACGGAAATATTAAAAAAAACATGTTTCCAATCAATTCAAAAGCTCTAAATAATAAAGGTTTCTGGACCCCAGATCCCATTAGGAAAGATTGCAGGCACTTGACTGTGGAGATCACACTACATGCAAGCTAGCTGCACCCGTCAGAAATGTGTTCTGCAGGCCCTATGTTGTTAATAGTTGCTAGGTAATATAATAGACAATTCAAGTTTCATTTTGTGCTGTAAAATTTGTATAGCTAGTTTTTCTGTACTGTGTTACCCACTAACAATGTTTTTGTTAAAGTGGATTGTTATCTGCGTTATGCAGAAATTGATAGTGCTTACAAACCTACTAATGGTTGCCTACATGATTGTAGAGACATATTTTGACTTGACTGAGATAAAATATAGGTATTTAGTTTTTCATGAGTGAGTGTTGCTATCTTCTACAGGGAGTCCACCATCTAAAGTTTATGGTAACATGCGCTCTGTAGCCAGCAGAACATCTGAGAGGTTTTAGATCATGATGCAAGAAAATGTTACGCAGTGGAAATGTACACTTGCAACAGGATTTTCCAAATGACACATGAATGCTAGAGGATGCAATGCAGAGTACACTCCACAATGAACCAATACTGAAGCTTGTATACAGATGTGAGTTCTTCTAAAGGAAAATTATACAATAACTTGTTGTTGATACACTGATATTCATCATGAGTTCAACATTATTGAGGAATGCAAAGCTCCATCAAGTACTAAGTGGAGTAGACATGATTGTTTAACGGAAAGTACTCTTCTGTAGTATGACTGGACAGTGTTGGCCTGACTTTGTTCACCGTCTGAACACAACAGCTTTATTGTAACGCAATTGGACTGGCCAGTTGTTCTTATAAAGGAATTATAATACAAAATTTTATCTCATTATTTCGATTTGTACATATATGGATAATGTTGAGGAGCTGAAGTATTTACAGGGATCTTCCACATGAGGTATAGTAACAGGAGCAGGGTTCCCACGGTCATGAAAAGTCATGGAATTTAGGGGAAATTGGAAAAGTCATGGAATTTTATATTTTCTGGGCCTTTACCTCTGCTGAATGAAATTTTTTGAAAACCTTGTAATTTTGAGCGAAAGTGTGTCGAGAAAATGGAAATGACACACATGCGTCGCACACGTTTATTTGTATTTTTTGGTCATGGAAAATGGAATGAGGCCATGGAAAAAGTAATGGAAAAATCATTAAATTTCATTCCTCATTTTGAGTGGGAACCCTGGAGGAGATAAAATTGAAGTAAGGGAAGAAGTTCAAGCAAAAGGTGCGAGCTTCCAGCCACGGACATTTTGAAAATCACTACTGTGTATAAGTCTTAAGTTACTAGTAAATATGCAAAGTCTTTTAAGACTTGAGATTTCTTACATCAGTTTTATTTGAAAGTCTGTAAGATGATGTGGTCATGTGATGTGGTCATGTAAATTATGAACTGGTGTGCTTGCCAGAATACAGTGAAATTCCCTTTCTCTTAAAATACCAAGCAATTCAAATAATGTAAATTATCTTTGAACAGAAAAGTGTTGCAGATTGTTTACGTCAAATAATAAAGAATACTTGAAGAAACGTTGCGATATGTTTGTTAAGTGAGTTAAAACTATTAATTAATGCAATCGAGAGAAACAGCCAATCTAATTGAAGTGTGTTTAAAAAGATTTTTATTTCACTGCTTTTCCAATTTGTGTGTATCTGAAGTTTGCTGCTACTTTCCTGGTGGTTTTATACGTTAGTGTGTTTGTGGAGAGAGGAGGGGAATGTTTTGATATTCTAATCACCCTTCAATGTCGGTTGATCAAGAAAAAATGTTGGCGACGATATTATGTCTTTAATTTTGTGATAAATTTGCCTTTGTACAAAAATATATTATTTGGCATACAATAATATAAATATTAAACTCCCATTAAGTAGCTACCTAAAAAGCTGCGACTCTATATACATACATGTTACAATATTTACAAAAATATACTTTCCGCTGTACAGTCAAAGCCATTCACTTTGTCTGTTACTGGAATACTCCAGTCTGGGTGCAGTCCAATGATTACTTTGTTTCGTTTTAGTTAAATAAACCTGTTAAGCTACTGTATTCCCAGAACTGGAAGGAATGAGGAGCAAAATTTAAATCTTGTATTAATTGTAGAAAAAAATATTAAAAAGAAACGTATTGACATAAATTAATTCACACCTAATTCAAATTGTCACCAGATCACGCCTGCGTGAATAATTAAAAGAAAATTAGGAATCGTACAAAAATAATTATCTCGTATCTATAAATAAACATGCACTATGAATCTTGATTTAGTATCTTGTTTATGTTTTAAAAACTGAGTGCATGTAGGCTCTCTTCTTAACAAAACAACAGCGAGAATGTTTACTGGCATTTATGTATAATGGATGTGTTGCTTCTATTGCAATTTCCTCGTTCTCAAAGGCACAAGAATATCTTTTTTAAAGAGACTTGACTCGATTGTGTGAGGCCAAGTGGAAGCTTTTAACACTAGGAGGGTGGAGTTGGTACACGAGATGACATCGTGCCACACCCTGAAAATTTAACCGTTGTCTCCCCAGACCCCGCACTTTCAATAAATGCCACCTGTCGTTATGTTTTGACACCTGCAAGAACCCTTTACTGAGGTTGTTTTAGCGTTTGCTTCAATTAACTTTATCAAAATTGTTTAATAAAATGCAGTTCTTACTCACATATCCGACCGCTCTATTGAAATCGTGTTGACCTTTTTAAGTTTCCGTTTGAAGAAGCAATCAATGATGATTTGAACCATATTATATTTTTAATTTTAGAAGTAAAACGCTTTGCGATAAATAAAATAGATAATTATTCAAGTTAAACAGAAATTGATTAGAATAATCTATTGTAGTGTGAATTTTAAAAAGTTAATTGTAGCGTTAAAAATGAACTGGAGGAAAGTTTCTGAGTACAAAATTTCCCGTGATCGTGACCGCTCAATATGAATTTGTTTTGTTTTGGTTTTTGTTGCTTCGCATGGTTGGAGTTCTCGTTATTTCGACACAATTCAGTACTTCTATATTGTGCTGCGTTGGTGACTGTTTCTGCAGAACTTTGTAAGCTGTACTCGTTCACTTGCAATGACACACAGATCTTGTAACGCTGGTCGCAATCTCGTTTCAGGCATAAGGCACGAGGTTATTAAATTAGCTAAACCCTGAGAATATGAATCACTTTCATCCAACTTTGGTGGTGGTGTTCCGTGTACAATCTCATTTAGTACGTCAAAAATATTGCCTCCACTTCTAGGGCAGAAGGCAGGCTCTAACTTGACCATTTCGTATAAAATGCACCCCAACACCCAAACGGCTTGTGGCTCTGAATGGCCATGACCTCGAATCCTTTCTGGTGCGACATAAATGCCGTGGAAGGAACTTCTCATATCTACACATACATTAAGCTCTAGCTCTGTAGGAGTGTACATTAGTAAATTGTGCAGTTGAACTTCGCCGCAAGCGTCAACTGAAATATTCTTTGTGTGCAATTCTGTGTGACTCATCCCTCGTCTCTGTAAGTACAAGAGGGCATCGCACAGCTGAAACAGAACTTTCCAAATGAACCATTCTGGAATCTTTTGCCGTGTCTTCCGGTACCCGCAGATCACTTCTTGTAGGTTTTTGCTGCAGCGCTGAAAGAGAATCGCTAAAGTTTCGCTCTGTTTAAACCAGCTCAAAACTCGAGAAATACGACTGTGATCTATTCTAGACCAGGACTCCAGGAGATACACGAAGCTCTTCAAATCACTTGTTTTCAAGTTTATGCACTTCAAAGTAACCTCCGAGTTGTCGATCAGGCATCTTGCAGGATAGAGCGAATGAACGCGTTTGTCTCTAGATATATTACAGCTCTGAATTTCAAAGTCTTCCATTTTGAAACTGCCAGTTACGAACTCTAGTAGATTCCTTGGCAACAGAAGTTTCTTCCGCGCTTGGGGCAGGCGTTTTAATCCGACAGACTTCACTATTACAATTCTACACAAGTCTTGTAGTGTTGTGAACTGTGGCATTTTAGACTTAATAGCATATGATCGTTTTCTCTTGCGCCCATTTCGCGACCATTTAGAATTCGCGAGTTCCATTCTTTGAACGTTATAGAAAGTTGATAATCCTCTAAAGTATTTTCACCTCACACCGGCAGGCGATCAGACGATCCTGGTTTTCTGTGGTCGAATTCTAGCAGATGCAGTTTATGTTTTGATGTTGCTTATGACTGAACAAAACAGTTTTAACTCTCGCTTCACTTGGGAGGTAACAGTTTTAGTTTCGTGTTGCTTATATTCGGTGCTTGATTCCATCTGCCAAAATAGCTTCACACGCGGAAACAGCTGAGTAAGAGAGCACAGCTGATTGAACATATTGGACTGTTATATTTGGATGTGATGTCATTTCCGGTTGCTAAGCAAAAGTTGTGATGTACAAAGAACTAGGAAGGTTAAACTTCTATTTTAAAGCATAAATCCGAAAGATTTAACTTGTAATTAATACATGTATTCCTTATGACGAAAGATTTCCAAGACCGTAAATGTGTAAATAGCCTTGTTTAATCGAAGAGATGAAAATTGTGGGTGACAGCCAATTTTTTAATACGTGCCTGGACATGAATATATTTTGACTGACTCGGTGATGAAGTATGGCTTTAGAATGTGGGTATCTTTTAATAGTCACGTTTCAAAATAGAAAAAATTATACTGGGTAGAATCTGATCGCTTATTAAAATACTTCACTGAAAAAAATGCACTAGTAGTAGTGACAAGTTCACAGCAAATCTGTTAGTTTTTGTACATTACAAATGATTTGAATTACAGAATATTAATAGACCATGAAGGCAGCTACCTCTTTTGTCCGAAACTTGGCTCTTTATTGTTTCTTGCGGTTCAGAATGGTTCTTTAACTGAATAAAAAAGTTAGGAAAACAATCACCGGTATTGGAAGTAAGAAGCCTCTGGCACTTTTTAACTATTCTATAATATGCTGCCAATAGCAGAACATCAATAATTTTATATATTCTGTTATTCACCGGGAATAACTCGAATGTTGCCATTGTTTTCGTTCGAGAATAGTCCCCGAGACTACCCTGAGAGCCTGACAGGCTGACTCTTAACAAGAAATACTCGTGCCTGATATCACGGCCTTTCTTCGACGTATATATCTGAGTATATTGAACTTGGATGCTTAATAACGTTCTCAGTCACCGGTCAGATACTCTGGTTAGATTCCCCGGTCATATACAGTCCCCGGTTATATTACCCGGTCAAATTCTCCGGTAAGATCCCCCGGTCAGATTCTCCAGTCAGATTCTCCGTTAGGATCTTGGAATGTTTTTCACGCACCCCTTCCTCATGTATTGCAGATTATCTTCAAGTTCATATTCGCCACTTATTATTCCAGCCTGGAATCTCAGCGCTTGGCTATCTTGCGCAATAGGGTCTCGGTTCAGTTGGTTTTGTTTATGTAAGAATGATTATGCAAGCTAATTTCAGTTTTTATTACGCACTAAAAATTATCAAGAACTGAACTGATTACTCACGCGAAGTCTCGTGCAATCATAACTTTTCGAATGATAATATATTAATTAATAACAAATTTTCTTCTGACGCATAACTTGCGTGGAAAACCATGCGTTTACAAAATATGAAGTTGTATAATAAAAAATTCTAGTCATTAGAAAAAATCTACCAATTAATGAATTTAATTCAGAATTATTATTAAAAAATCTTTCTTCAATAAAAATTATCCATGATAAAAATTCCATTTTTGTTATGGTAAGTGACTAAGACTGCATTATTTCGTGAAAACTATCTTGATTCCTAGGCTTGGTCGGTACCCTCGTATCTCGGATGTGGGAAGCAAAAAAACAGAACGCGAGTTTTTCGAAGTCGGAATTTCTCTAGATCCAGCTTACACTAAACCTTTTCCGGTATTCTAGATAATAACCCATATGCGAGTTGCGTAAAACGCTTGTATCGGAAGCCTTTTGCTCTTACGTCTGGCATTCATATTAGTCCCTATTGTCTAACATTCGTATATCACAATGGAAGCACTACCTGTATACTAATAATTTTTAAAAAGTCTGATGTTGGAGCCAAGATTTGTTTGAAATATTTATGTGAACGGGAATGACTACAGCCCGGAGTTACTCTCTATAATTTGCTTTTCGGGTATGTGCGGCCCAATCTGGAAAAGGGTTTCGTTTTTAGGAAAATATTGCAGCCATCAGTAAAAAGTTCTCTCTTTTCTAGGGTACCGATTTTGCTATTTTGTCTGTAATAGGGTACAGAAAATTGTCATTTTGGGGCTGGAATAGGGTCAGGGTTTGAGGGACTGGGCCGAGCACCCTACCATAATTTGGGAGAGTATTCCCTGGGGGGAGGGGGGGGGGCTATCAGCCAACAGTTTTCTGTGTATATATTGGTCTTTGTCACGAAGCTTTAAGACGTAAACAGACGATAATTTCAGTCAACTGGTCGCTGGTAACTTCTTTCACAGATATTTCAAAACGTATAACTGACCAATTAAACGGATCGGCATTTCACACGCCGCGCGTGCTCGGTTGCATTTCTCGCGACCTCATCCCGGTCCAGTACAAACCTGAACTGATCTCAGAACAAACCCCCTCCCTCCTCGCGACATCCTTTAACCCCACGCGCACGATGGCCTTATCCAAGTCTAGTACAAACTCCTGTCGTGCTCGTAACCTGATCACAATACAAATTCTCGCCCTGCTTGTGACGTTCATTTTAAAAGTGATTAACCTCTACAGCCAAAACAGATATGATCAACTTTAATCTTCTCCTTACAATATCAATACATGCCAACGCGTTATACATGGCAACTCCTTGAGATCTCTCCGACAGTTGGATTGAAGACCTACACTGTACTACAGTCTACACCGGTGAGCGGTGAGAGCCGAAGATATGGAGGTCCTAGAGCGATCCGCGAAAAACTCCTTCGATCACTGTCGGCACTGAATTTCTACCTTCAGATTGTCCATCCCTGTGCTTATCGGGGAAGAAGGTGACGTTACAGATCCGGCCGAAAAGAAGCTAAAGCCGAAAGGGCTGTAGGTCAATGAATTGTGCAACGAGGATGTCCGTTTTACACTAAAAATATGAATAAGAAGAAGATATTCACAGCCTTCGGTGCAACTACAATTTTAACGTCGTGTGTCATACTGATTATTTATCACGAGTTTCTTTTCAGAGAACGGATTATAAAGGTCGTCAGTCTACGGATTACTGATCTTGAGGAGAGGTCCAAAACCTCGCCGGAGAAGCAAATTGCCACTCAAACGTGGCACGAAACTGTCGCACGATTCAAAGATTGTCCAGATTTAACCATTAACACAGAGAAGATCAGGGGATTAAGGAGTCACACAACCGTCTGCAAACGCCATAAACCATCTTCAGCAGACTGTGATTTTGCCAGACAGATTTACAAATATGATATCACGAGGACCACATGTAAATCGAGAGGGAGAGGAACTTCTCGTGAAATCTGCACGATCAAGTTGAAAGGGCGGAATCAATTCGTTACAAAATGCGAGGGGAATGGTTGTGTTAATGAAGTCAATGTACGTACTTTGAACCCTGAAACTGGAGCGAAAAGAGAGACAATTCGCCTACAGCGTTCAAAGCTAAGTCAATTAGAAAAACGCTTGAACCAAATTATTCGGAAATCTGCTTCTCGCAATATACAGTTCTTATTTCTCAGTTGTGACGATGATAACAGGAGAAGTCAACTGTTATCGTTCCCAATTTTTCTTCAAGATAAAAGGGAACGAGAAAAAAGAAGTGCAGATGACACCAGACGTCGTGACTCTGGGGTCAGCGTCAATATTTATCTTCTGGATTCCGTTTCACGTGCTCACTTTTATCGCTCACTTCCGAAAACAGTCGAGGTCTTTCGTAATCTTAACCGCAACAGCTCCACCAAGGTGTTTGATTTCGAGTTATTTCAAGCCGTGAAAGGCAGAACATACGAAACAGTGCATGCTTTCTTTACTGGCGAGTTACTGCCGATAACGAACCCATTTCCCCCAAATCCAAAGGTTGTTGGGATTGGCTCCATGTTTGGAAACTTTAAGAAATTCGGTTACAGGACTTTGTACCAAGAGGATTTGTGTTGGAGGTACAACTGGGGGCTCGTTAATGATATGAAGCTTGGTAATGCGAAAGACAAGTGGAAGGAATTGTATCAAAAGATAAAGGAAATGTTTATTGATGATTTAGGAATGACCCACTCGAGCTGTGAAATTCTTAAAAAAGCAGGAGTTAAACTTCCGTTTAGTGGACCGTTGGAAATCTGTTTCAATGGTGTTCATCAGTCGAATTACATCTTCAGATACGTTGAGGATACTCTGCATAATTTAAGAACTTTAGAGAAACCAAAACCCCTTCTGTCCTTTGCGATTATAAGTGTGGGACACGAAGGATCTGGGCGGAGAATACAAACAATAGACACTGACTTAGCCAATCATATTGCGCGACTGTCTGTTAATGCACCGAACACAATCACCGTCATAATATCAGATCACGGAAACACTTACACACAGTACACGGAGCGCACACTGGAGGGCAGGTTTGAAATCTTTAACCCGGCATTTTTCATGGTTATTCCCTCTGGTGCGGCGAAGACATTGGGTGCGGAGAAGATGGAGATGCTAAGGGCGAATCAACAAAGTCTCTTGAATATTATTGATCTTCATCATACTATCATGCCACTGGCAGAATCAACCAATGGAGATAGTAGCATGCTGGCCAATAGTGGGCTGTTCCGGTCAATTCCAGCCAATAGGACGTGTGACGACCTCCAGATGCTTCTTCCGAACCTGTGTGTCTGCGAAGGCTGGGACGTCCAGGTCACGCCAGAATTTCAGGGTACGTGTAAAATACTACTCTTTGGTGCTAGCTAAGCCGGGGGGCGGGGGGGGGGGGGGGGGGGGGGGGGGGGGGGGGGGGGGGGTGGGGGGGGGGGGGGGGTGGGGGGGGGGGGGTGGGGGGGGGGGGGGGGGGGGGGGGGGGGGGGGGGGGGGGGGGGGGG
>JANSTR010161072.1:0-10037 GCA_025434805.1 Antipathozoanthus remengesaui
AGCTTTCTGTGATTGGTTTAAATGCCTTATGCTTGTGCTTATGCTTACGGCGTCTTGTTTTCACTTGACATAAGCATAAGCATAAGCACAAGAAAAACGAACACGTTCGTTCTTCTTGTGCTTATGCTTATGTCGGTGCACTTTTCACGCGTTTTTGCTTGTGCTTATGCTTATTGTTATGTTTATGCTTATGCCGCGTGAAAACCAGCCTTTAGATAGCGGACGAGGTGCGAAGCACCGAGTCGGCTATCATAAGCTCATATCCAACAAGCGTGAAACAGGCGTGAGTGGAATTGTTTTATTAAATACGAAACACTGGAAAAACATTTTATTTTCCACCAACTCAAGTTTTTGACCATTTTGAGGGAAAATTTCCATGACAAAGTTGTCAGTTTCCATATTTGGACAAACTACAAGATATATGATTTGTACTATGAGTAGAGAGCCAATCAAATTACCAGAAATTCGATATCGCGTGTTTGATATTTAATAAATACATATAGAAGAGAGGTTGGCGCAGTGGTAAGTTCTCTCTTTATAAACTTTTTAGTTAATCTTTTTTACAATTGTGCTACTTACAGTAACATAAACAAGCGAAATTAAGATAAAAAAGATAGTGTATTACATTTCACAATATTTTAAAGGCTCTTTTTGTCGCTTTGTTCTTCGACGTTAGAGAACTGTGAACTAAACTTATTGCTTCCCATTTCTTGTTGAAGCTCTCTATACAGTTGCTTTTGCTTGCAATTTGCTTGCAAACAATAGTGGTAAGATCTGGCTAAAAAACACTAGAAACTGGTTTTGATGTGGAAGGGGTTGGCGCAATGGTAAAGATCTCTGCCTCCCAACCCAAAGGTCCCAGGTTCAATCTCCGGCATGGTCGAGGATTGAATATTTGTGCGACTTCAGTTCTTTCCTTCACTCAGCTTTGCACCCTTCCGGGGTCGGTAAAATGAGTACCAGCAAACATGGACCGATTTGAAGTGGCTACCATGCAGATGCGCCTATATATACTTCCAGTCTGCTCGGGTAAACTGATCATTGTAAAGCGGCTTATGAAAAGGCGCTATATAAATGTACCACGTCACTTTAATTTGATCCTTAATCCGTGCAGCAGAGCTAGAGGTGTGAGCAACAGGCCAAAAATTAAACCGCAGAGATTACCAAAGCGCTGCAACAAAAGCGCTTGTTTGTGTCAGCTTATCATGTGAGGCTGTGCGCTACTTTTGTGAACTTAACATTCTTTCCTACTCTCAAAGGAGTACATCTTTCTTGATCGGGCTTCGATTTACGGTTTTATACGCGTTTTCATAAGTTTTAATAGGCGAAAAACACTGACTAGAATGTTGTCACGAGAAAGATATTGTTCATTCAAGTCTTTAAAAGTTAATATATTAACTCAAATAGAAAGTATTTCGTGATTAGTGTTTGGTGTGCGGGGATTTTAAATCCTATTCCGATATTTGCCTGCGTGGCTCGGTGTTCTGGACAGTTCGGACAAACGAGCGTCGAGTGAGAGAAGCGAACCGCGAGCGGAATGAGGCGAGGGGGAGAAACCCGAGTCTGCCCTTTTCCTCTTTTCTCTTTATTGTTCGTGTTCGTGTGTTAACATCAGACACGTCTGGCTCGCATGGTGGGTGGCTCCTCCTAAAATGTTCTACAATTGGTATAGGATTTAATGGAGCCGAAACAAATTGTAGAATTGCACACATTTTAGGTATCCTACTGATGATCAGATACTGATTTGTGTTTTATTTCAGGAACATATAGTTGTCTGTTGAAATGTAATTTGAAATTTTAAAATTATCCACCCCTTCAACCAACCACTAAAACACTTTCTAATAACACAGCTGCAAAGTTTTGAAGGCACCTGGCTATGTGTCTGCAGATTAACAGATTTAAGCTCTCAGAACCATTCGCTCCACTTACAACTTCCTCGATCGACTTGAGCGCCATTTTTAGAGCCTGAAGACAGAGCTTCCTTGAAACAACTGCATTAGCTTGTTCCGATGATATTTATGTTCTCTGTTGTTTGTGTGACATGGCCAGATAACTTTCTTACAATATATGAACGTGTGATCAGAAAGGCCAAGGACCGGCGAATAGAATAGAATTTAAAGTTACTGAATTTGAAACTCGAGTTTTAATTAAAACAATTTTAAGTAAATATAAGTTTAAAACAAAACAAAAAATCGAGTATAAAATACCACAATCCACTCGTCCAAACAAGTACAAAAGAAATCGATGTAAGATTTTGTGGCAAACTGATTATGATTTAATACGCTCTTGGTTTGTGGCAACTCTCATTTTTTTTTTTTGATCTGAGTTTCCATTCTATTTATTCAGTGTTGTAGTTTTATCAGACAATAACTCCCTCAAAAACAAACAAAAAGGCTCGACTTTTGAAATTACACGTCGATTTTGAGTTCGCCATCTCGAATTCTACTTATGGAACACCGCTGACACAAGAAAACAGCAGGTTCTTCAATATGACGGACATCATGGCTGACTTAACAAAATTCAATGGGAATTTTTGGCACTTTCTTATCACCAAAACCAGATTTTAATTGACCAAGATGTATCCGAAGAAAGAAAGTTTCGATTTTTAATTAAAATTTATTATGCGTTAATTTGAACCTAAAGATAGGACTGATGTCTCATAAAAGCACTTAACAGAAACTCCATCCAAAGCCCGGTGCCAAATGCGAGCTGTTAAAACTTCATGTTTGTTTCTAATTAAGCCTGATATTTATTATATTATCTGCAACTTCACAATAAAGACGTATTTTATTTGATAAAGATTTTCATGGTGTGCTTGTCTGTAAACATTAGCCTTTGATCCGGTTCTGTTTGTTTACATTTTCTTATTTATTTTGTCGCTGCTGGTGGTAAAAAGATACCCGTATCGCCAATATCTGAAAACAAAGACTTCGCGCTATTGCTACCGGTACCAAGCGAGCATGTGTCAGAAATTATTGAATGAGTGGCATTGGAACACGTTTATGGTTTGTGATATCGAAATATTAAGAGGGAAGGTAGCTCGGTCTCAATCAAGTAATGGAAGTGTATGGAGCTTTCTTTGCGTCGGGACACGAAGCGTCTTCTTCTGCTTATTCTCTTGTTAGGAATATACCTTCTGACTGGAGCGGCCGTATTCCAGATACTAGAAAACGAAACTGAACAGAAAGAGGTCGAAGACTTGAATTATATACGGAGATTTGTAATGAAGAAGTACAACATGAGCTTTGAGGACTTTCATATTCTAACAGGGAAAGTGGAGAACGCCCTCAGTCACCGGTGTCAGCGGACGGAGGAGTCGTGGTGTCAGAACCGATGGACTTACTATGCCTCGCTGTATTTTACAGCCAGTGTAGTCACAACAATAGGTAAAGAATAGTCTCTTTACTTTATCCGTATCGAAGTTTCATTTCATTAGGTTTAATGGGCAGAAAGTACAGTTAGTTTCTAACTTGATGGGAGTAATACAAACATTTTCAAAGTCGCTTTATATTTGAGAAGATATTTCGAAAAAAGATTTTCATGCCTCAGATTCTCTTTTCTTGTCCATAATCACATAACAATGATTGGCAAATTCGAGATTAATCTCATTTGTGACTTTCAGCCTCGGGTGACAGGTGATAAAGTCAGTTTGAACTGTGTGTGTCTATGCGTTTGTTGTTGATTTGTCATGTGACTATATGGAAATACACTAATTATTTTCAAAATAACAGCGTCAACAAAACTAATCATTTGTCACACAATTCATATTTCAAACTAGAAACTCTTGTTCTCAAACTGTTTTGGGAATTTCAACCTTAAACGATTGTAAATAACAGTAAATAATGCAAATACAGTATATCACTGTTAGTACACTTAGTGGAATATAAACATCCTCTAGCACGAACTATAGCTAGAATACACTACACTACAATCAGTTCTTAAATATATCAGTTAGTACACTTAGTAGAATATAAATATCCACTAACATAAACTGGCTGGAAGCGGAAATTAACATGTGTATCGATGCAAAATGTACAATGTACATGCCATCAGTTAATTTTACATGCAGTAAACATTCAGCTAGTCCGTTTGCAATAAAGAACTGACAAATAGTAGTGGATAAATAAATTATTGCTATGATTTTGTACTTTATGCGAAAAACTTTCTTTAAAAGTATTGTTTGGCATTTTCTTAAATTATGGACAAATCTCGGCCTTGAGGTTTCCTAAAATTATAAAAAGACTATATATATTTACAATGTCACCATTAGCATCTTCCTGTTCTACCTTTTCAGAATCAATTTTATGAATAACAATAAAATTTTTAAAAACTTGTAAATTTACAAGCGAACATTCTAAAAATTTAATTGAAATTGTAGAACAGTTGAAAATGCTAGAAAGCCAAAAGTACCGTGGACTAAAGTAACGCATGCCAAAAGTACTGTGGGCTCAAAAAAACGCAGCCCATAGTACTCGTACCAGTCTTCCCAACTGTTGCCCTACAATAGATGACTTTGTTTATTGGACAATCACTGATAATAAGGTATTTGTTTACAAGTCCATTGTGATTAATTTATTATTACTAGAAGTTTCTTGATAGAAAAGAAGTGCTGCGACATGTGGAAACGAGTTTACTAGTTTGATAGCAAGTCCATGTCACTTACTAGAATTTCATTTTAGGCTCTTCCAGTTTTAGTACAAACTTTCTGGGAACCTTTGTTTGGCGAACGGAGAATAATGGAGACTACGTTTAGTACGGTATATATATCATCCGCTTTGGACTGATAGGTTTTCCAAAACGCTGTACAGTGCATAGGCATTGAGCAAGGGTGTTCATTGCTCGAAGCTTCTTCTTCGTCCTCGGCAAAATCAGTCTGAAACCCTCTTTTCTTGAAGCTTCTCGTTCGTCCTGGAGCTCGAAATGTGGTCAAATCGGTTTAAAAGCCTCTGTAAATCCTCCTTGAACACTAGTGCTCTTTAAAAGCTGTGGTAGCTTGTCCTAAGAAACGAACGAATGAACATTAGGCTAAACTTACTAAATTTTAGAGAAATCCTCGATCGTCCATGAGTTAAGGTGAAGTTGACTGAATTCCATTCTCTCGCGGCCTTGTTTTCAAAATCGCGGTTCGAGTGCTCAGGCTCAAGCCCAAAAATCGCACCGCATGCCCGGTAACAAAAGACGCATGCATCGCAGCAATTATTATTATTATTATTATTATTATTATTATTATTATTATTGTTATTATTATTATTGTTGTTGTTGTTGAACTTTGTTGTTATTGCTATTGTTATGTCACTGTCACTGTCCCTGTCCCTGTCCCTGTCCCTGTCCCTGTCCCTGTCCCTGTCCCTGTCCCGGTCGCTGTCGCTGTCCCTGTCCCTGTCATTGTCATTGTTATTTTTATTCTAGGTTACGGTCACTTGGCCCCCAGCACGTTTGGTGGTCGCATGTTCTGTCTGGTTTTCGCGCTACTTGGTATACCTCTGAATCTGATGGTTCTGAAGCACATCGGCGATCGAATAAACGAGTTTATCCACTGGTGCCACTACAAGATAGAAACCAAGATTTGCAAGCGAGATGTGGCAGTGCTCAAAACCAAGACACTTTTATGGTCAGCGGCGCTCATGGTGGTCATGTTATTTCTGGGCGGTGTTTTGTACTCGCAGACCGAGGACTGGAGTTTCCTTGACGCTGTTTATTACTGTTTTATTACATTTTCCACCATCGGTTTCGGGGATTTGGTACCAAACCAAGGTAGGAATTAAATTAAATTGTCTTCATTTACACAATCATACAGAAAATCGATGAATATGGACTTGAACACCTGAAAATGATGTTTGTGACCCTTGCAATTCTTGTAACTACAGAATATATGTTGGTTATATAAGACCCCCAAGATTTAGAACTAACAAGAGCACCCCCGCAGTACCCCATTCTCTAACTATCCTCATTGAAGAAAAATGTTCCAGCTAGTTGCGTTATTTTACTAATTTTTAGAGCGAGCAGAGCAAATTTCTTCATGCTGATCAGTTAATGAATAGGGAAATATTTTCTTTATTTAGGGCAAAATTGAATGAATGATGCTGATTGCACCCTCAGCCAGTTTATCAGCATGTATCATTATAAGCTAAATTAACTGCCACTTTCGAAATAAATGAGTGAGAGCCGGTTTCATAATCAAGGAGAACACTATACACATCAAACAACTAAAGCACTAACATGTCAAATCGATTTCTGACTTCATCAACATTACTATGACCATCTTTGTTCAACATGTTTGTATACTTTTCACAGGCAAAGAACCGACTGGCCCCTATGGCATTACCATGGAAATACTGCAAGCTTTGGTTGTGATTCTTGGTCTGTCCATATTATTCTCCATTATTTCATCCGTCCTTACGGTATCAGAAGAAATACGAGTAACCTTCCCGCCAGCCAAGTATTCTACGGGTCAGCAGACTTCACACGAAGACCTTACCGGTGAAGAAACGGTAGATAGGAAAGTCCCGGATGCCAGGCATGCAGGATGGCGCGACATTAATGCTTTTGCCGCCAGTAGAAATGCTAAAATCAAAGAAATGGGAAGAGATAGTCAAGATACGAAAGTTAATGTTTCGGGAACTGAAACTTTGGGAGATTTAAAATCTGAAAAAAGTTCAGCCAGTTCAAATGAAGACAAATCATTTGGTAAAATTTTGAAAAAACATCCGGATGACACTGACGAAACTTCACACGAAAACAGCTGCAGCAAGTCTTTAGAAATGGTAAAGGTTAATGAAAGCAGCACAGTTGATGAAGAGACACAAGGTGTTGCCAGTACTGACAATCCTGTCGACAATATGACGTCGCAAGTTGATAATTCGAGCTCCAGCATTGTCGCAGAAAGTGAAAATTCTCCTGCATATAGGTAACTACAACAACAACCCTTTCCAAGAAAAAAATTGATTCGAATTCAAGGAATCAAAATTGTACTATTGGTTGAGACTTGAAGTATCTGATTAGTTACGAAAATTGGTTTGAAATTAAGGAAGTAAGAGGCATTTGTTATTGCAAACAACAAAAATTAATTCAAAAACTTAATGAAAGTTTTACCAAAATTAAGCATATCATGTAGCACGTTAAAAGAAAAGAGTCTCCCGATCTAGTCTGTTTCTATATTATTTGGTTCAACTTCACAGAATTTTTCGAGTAAATTGCTCAGGAAAAAGGGCAGTCGAAGCTTATATGAAAGATTTTCAGCTAGGCTTCTGGTGCTATCTGTTTGCTATCAGTTTCTCATTTGACTTAAATAATGGCAACAGAAAGAAAAAGAAGTGTTTTGAGCCAATTTCAGTGTGACCGGCATATTTCATGAGACTCTCAGTGAACAGTTTTCAAAAAACTATTGACTGTGTCGGCGGGTTGGTAAAATGATTAATAAAACAAAACAATTGTCCGACGCGTCGTAAGGTTATTTGGAAGAAAGCTTTTGTTTGTTGACGCGTTAGATATGCTTAGCTTAATTCCTTATCTTCTTGTCTAAAGCTGTTTTTCTGTTGTTCACCAAACGGAAAGGAAATTATAGTTACATCGATTATTGAATGATCGGAACTTGCTTAATTAATTTCTGAGTAATGGGTAAAATAACAGGAAGAGGGTAAACAAGACATGAACCCACACTGCATTTGACCAGCTACACCTATATCTACAAAAATGCTACGTCTGTGAAAGCGATTGTATGGATTTTTGGAAAAGTCTTTATTGGAACACCTTTAGACATGTTGAAATTTTGCTTTAGGTCTTTTAGGTCTTAATTTTCTTCAAATTACCTTCATGCATGTTTTATGTTCAGATGTGTTTGGTATATGATTCAGTCGCAATCCTTTCTCCACAAATTAAGTTGAAGATAGCTTTTTCCATGTCTTGGTTTTAGATGTTTTCAAACTAACTTAAACTCTCCTTGTACGGTTTCCTTTTTGTAAACTTTTTGTTTTTTAAATTAACTAAAATATTTCTGCAAATAAAGTTTTCTTTAGTCAGTCTCATAGTACAAGCTTTTTCTTCGTATTTTTATACAGGTAAATGTCAAATTCCTTCAAGCTTTGTTCTTCTTCGCCGTTGTACTTTTTGCTCGGTGATCTGTCTTCTTTCAAGATACGAGATTTTTGTCAAACTTTATAAAAACTCTGACCAAGCTCCAGTTAGGAGCCGTAATATACCTCGATTAAATTCAACTGGGCTGCATGAACAGTCGATATTTATATTATAAAGGAAGCATTGAGGTTGAATTGGTGAATTATCAGGATATTCAGGATATTCTTTACTATATAACAAGAAATAATTTTTGATAAAGGAAACAAGAGTAACCCTGCAGTAGTAGTAGAATCTGACGGATTTATCTCAGTTTAACGGGATTGTAAGGCTTGCTCCGTAACCAAGTTAAATGTTAATTGTTTAGGTCTCAAACATAGATTAGCTATTATGATTGATTTTCTGTAAACTGACTAGCTAAAAATAAATAAATAGTTCCTGGAAAATGCAGTCTCAGAGGTAATGGCTATAAACAGAAATAAGCGGAAAATGATTGGACAGATTCTTTTAGTATAAAGGCACATGCTGCTTTCGCAAAATTACAGATTTCGCTAAAATATTCACGATGATTTTTTCATAAGGATAACCACCAATAACGCCATTATTTTCCTCATGAGGTAAACAAAATGAATAGTCATGCATGTTTATCGATTTCCATCAACAGATCAAAGGGTTGAAGTGAAGAACATTAAATTGCACTTTCTAAGGTGATGTTACACAGAAAGATGATTTTCACACAACACTGTTGCATTAGAAATTGATATCGTGTAACATGGCGTATGGTTACAATCTTTCGTGATAATTTGATGCGTATTGAACAGTGTTCAAAAACTTACAGCATTGTTGCGCCTTGCAGAACTCACGGCGTTCGTAGTGCCATCTAACACTACGTCGATTTTTTTGCACTAAAAATCGTGTACAGTATAACATCACTTTCAAACACAAATGAGCAGAAATAATTTAATTACTTCAGTTCTTGGAGACACGCATAAAACCGACAGCTAGTTCAAAGTATTGGATTTTCTTGGTCAGTTTGCAAAAAAGGAGTTTTTGAAAGGACAAAGATTTTGTAATATAAAGTAGCTTGTCAGGTACAAATTTCATGGCCTACCCTTACTTAACGTTCCCCTTTGTCTCTCGTTTTCCCATTTATTTCGTGCTCTCGTCACTTTCTTAGTGCTTTTATTACTGTACGGAGCACGGAAAAAGATGATCAATTTGTTTATGATATGGACAAATTTCTCTATATACATTTTGATAATTTGTGTGACTTGTGTGTTTGACTCGCCTTGAGAAACTATGCTGTTTACTTTTGAGGTAGAAAGCTTGGTAAATCTTGGTTCAGATCTTTTTCTAGGTTCTTCTTTGTTAGAGATTGAGTGAGCAATGGCAATAATGACTTCGAAGTCTTCTTAATTTTCCCAAGTAAAAACGTAAAGAAAATTCGGCATGTCGCACTCGGACGCCATTTTGGTTTTTTCCCAAAAAAATCGACAGTAATAGTTGTCATGTCTTGTGATCTATACTGTGAGGAACTGACCCAAATTGATTGGATTGGGATTGAGGGGAGAGTGTGGAGGGAGTATGAAGGGGAGAAGGGGGTGGGCTTCGGCCGTTTGCCTCAAACAGCAGCCATCAGTCTAGTTTCTGAATTTTATTTGTTTCTATTTGTTTTAATATTCACAACTCAATTTGTTGAATAGACAAAATGTTATAGTCATTTTATTGTAGCAAAACACCAATTTTAAAGGGAAACAGCGAGTTTCGTGATTTTCCATAATGACGTCATCAACTATGACGTTACTTAATTAGGCTCAAGAGATGTGTTAATATCTAAGAACAGTTGTGTGGAAGCTATTGGCTAAATCGGTAAGATAAAACATTTTTAAACCAAAAAAAGCAAGGTCCTTTTCGGGGGGGCGGGGGGGGGGGGGGGGGGGGGGGGGGGGGGGGGGGGGGGGGGGGGG